>OZ007567.1:43632170-43752170 GCA_963931925.1 Onchidella celtica
CTGTACATGTTCTGTATGAGAGTCTGTGTGTGTCTATCTGTAGTTAGTTCACGCATCATAGGGGATTCACTGTTTCTTCCTTCGTGATGGCGGTGTGAACAAAGGTGCCTATGCACTAACAAGTACATTTGTGCCTGCGGGGGATAATGCAGGTCGCGTGAAGTGAGTGAGTGATTGAGTGGGTGAGTGGGTGAGTGAGTGAGTGAGTGAGTGAATGAGTGAGTGAGTGAGTGAGTGAGTGAGTGAGTGCGTGAGTGAGTGGGTGAGTGAGTGAGTGAGTGAGTGAATAAGTGAGTGAGTGAGTGAATGAGTGAGTGAGTAAGTGAGGGAGAGAGGGAGTGACTGAGTGAGAGAGAGAGAGAGAGAGTGAGTGAGAGAGAATGAATGAGTGAGTGAGTAGTTGGATGGATCAGTCAGTCAGTCAGTCAATCATTGAGTGAGTGTGAGTGAATGATTGATATTTAAACTGATTCAACAATCCTCTATACAGCTATCTATCTACCACGTACCTTGTGGCTAAATAACGCATCTCAAACATGTAACTACCGTTCTTTATGCCTGCCCATTAATATCCTCTGGTCTTATCTTTTCCTAGCCATCGTGAACTTATAGAAACACAACACAGACCTACCTAAGTACACATATTTTAAACTTCATTTACTGATATGGTAAAGGAAATGTTCTCAAGAGAAGCAGTTACAGCAGTGTCTGACAGGAGTATCTATTTGACAGGTTTACATTACCTAAATTAATACCCAGCACTGTTTGTCGAGTGTACTAAACTAGCAAATATTATTACTTCTACGAAGTCTAAAAATAGGATTTGTTGCTATACGTCCCCTCCAGTTTAGTATCCATGAGTGGTTAAAAAAAAAACCAACTCTTTTCGAAAAAAAAAAAGGCTTGTTTCAGATTTGTTACCTAAGGGGGGATTTCTCAACCCAGACAGTTATGTCCATAATTATACACCGCACCATTTCGTGGTCTTATGCCTGTGGGTTTTGTTCTTAATGACAGTCGTAAGTGTTTCGATTTGTCAGAGAATTAACAAAGAATTATGTCATTTCAAGAACAATGAAGGAACCCCAAGCAAATCAGCATTGTTTAGCTATTCAGGGGACGGGTAGATATTTTTAAAAAGAGACTATGAAAACAACTGCTCTTCCCATGGCTTTTCTAACAAATGAACACAGCCCTCTGAATTAGTTGTTACAATATCAGCAGAATTTGGGTACTTTTTGAACGTTTATTTCTTTGCTAAAGTATTAAGGCACGTGTAATTCTTTAGTATGTTGTCCTTCGTAACCAAAGTATTTTAAAAAAACAATAACTTATCAGTCTTTTCTTTATAATAATATCTGTGGAACTTCTACATCGCTGTATGTTTGCTTCAGGGGCCGCTGCACAAAGATGTTTTTTCTGTTTTGTCAATAGTGCCCTTCCTGTCATATTCTGGTCTAATTTCTAATCTGTCTGGCCACCGACCAACGATTTTACCTCCAGGAGCTCTCAAAGCCTTCACTATAAACACTTTAAAAACTCTCACGTTCTTCTCCCAGTTCTCAAGTGTTTTTACCATACCTAAAACGCCCCTCTAGGACCTCTTTTGACCGGCACCATCCCACCTTGAAGTGGCATGTTTAAGCGTACTTGTCACCTCTAGCTAGTTCTCGACGCCTTTCGGAACACTTATCTCCATTTTGTTGTCTTTGTTTGAGCGGGGAATCCTCATTTTGCACAATACTCCTGTCTAACAGACAGGAAAAAAGGGTGGGGGTGGGGGAGGGGGGGTGGGTGGGGGAGGGGTTGCGACAAATGGGAAAAATTCAACAAAATCAAAACAGAGAAAACAAACACACACATACACACGCAAAGCTTGCAGTCCATTGTGTAGAAGAATAACAGACCAATAAATGCTTTTTTTTTTCGAACTGGAAATAGGGGAGGGAAGGAAGTGAAGAGTTAGTGCTTGTCAAACGCTTTTACAGTGTACAAACAAAGAGCTTAAGCAAATATTGAACTCATGAATTGCTGCTTTGTCTTGCACTTAGAATTCTTGATTTGTTCACCCAGGGATGCATGTTCGAAAACGGGTTCATGTGGGTGAACTGAGTTGATATCGCTGCTGGGGACGGTCCAGGGAATGGGGGTTTATTTGATCATTGTCTTCCGCGGACACACGCAGGCATTTTCACACACACGCGCACGAGCGAAAACATACAAAAATACCCGCCTGTCACCTGTTTACTAACACATTCTTCAATAACAAACGTTTTTTTCACCAATTTAACATCACTTTTGACAAACATACAAGATTCATTTGCCTGGTGATAACGCTAAATGATCACGAAAATGGGTATGTTTCCATATCGTCGGCATTGATGGGATTGACCCTTAATCTGTAAGTGATGTCATTCACGTTTAAAACATAATATTGAATACTGTGTACTACACTTGAGATTTTTTTTGTTGTTGTTGGTATTTTTGTTTTCTGGTATCACCAAATGGTCATACTTTTTGCATGTGACAGAATGTATGAAAGTGATACATGATACTTGTATTTGAGTCTCTCACAAGAAATTTCTGAAGATTTAAACTTTACTGAAAGTCATTTGCCGTGTGGCAACGGTGCCGGGTACTTATCTGTGGTCATTCAGTCAATATCTGTAGACCTATTGCTGAGAAATGCCGACTACTTATACATCCACATGACTGACGAAGAAGATTATATTATAAACCCGATTTTTGTCTCTCCTGAACTTTGTCATGAAAAGACAGAAAAGAAAGCAAGTTAAGCAGTTTATGTCAAATGTTTTACTGTATACTGTACTACACTATGTATTTTGGCTTTGGGATGCTGAAACTTTAACAGTGACCAATCAGTTGTTTTTATGTACAAATATTTATCACACACACGACCGTTTCATCAAGTTCATATTATGGAAAATTCTATGGTATGACGTTGATTTTTGCCCCCTCCCCGCCCCTTTGAGGCTTCCGGGTCAGTGCAAAGTTACCAATATTTGTTTCATAATTCTGACTTTGACCTCTACTTTTTCATCCCTTTCTTCTTTATACTCCGTAATTTTGCAATCCCAGACAATTTCTGCAACTTCCATGTAATCTTTTTCTCCGTTTCTCTCGTGGTACCCACCCAGTCTTGTTGGTGCTACCACCCACCCCCTCCTCCCTTCTCCCCTTCGAGGAACAAAACAAAAGTGGCAAGAAGTGATAACAGCACAATCAATACAGAGATGTTTATGCTAATGAAGGCTGCCTCCAAAGGCATTACTGCGGCAGACAGTTTTTTGTTTCTTCTTATCTTTCGTTGTTCTGTGAGGTGGATTGAGTGATGAAGTCTCTGATCATTACCGTACTAGTTGATAGCTTCTACGGGCGAAAGAAACATTGATTGTTCAAGGAGGGAAGGATTTAGAGGCGCCACCGCTGTCTGACAAACCGTTAAAAAAAAAAGCCACTTTTTTCTCTCATTGTTTAATAGAGGAATGTTCCTTAGTCTCAGATAGTTAGTTAATGCTTAAGATCCACATTGATCATTATCATCGAGTTTGATGGTGTGAAACTGAAGATCCTTCTACTAGTCCGTTATAATGCGGTTCCTTAGGTATGTATCCCACTTACCGATATCGTGCCAAAGATTTCCGGATCATCAGCGAAACCATTACCTAAGGCCAGTAAAGTTACCCTGCTGTCTCTTTAGTTTCCATTTGGTCTCAAAACTTACGAGTTGTACTGATAGCGGTCGCTAGCTTTCACCAGCATGAGAACTGAACTAAGCCACTGAAGTATGATTTGAACCTATCCGATCTATCTCATTCCAGCCGAGCCAGTACTATAATCATGCCGCCCTGGCTCATTTTTTGTACATCAGCGATTTGAAAAGGGCCTAAGCGAAATATGTAAGAGTTAAATCAGTACTTGCAATGGACCTTCTGTTCACTGAACGTGCAAAATGAATTTCTTCGACCGAGGACTACGTCAAATATAGTCGTAAGTTGAAGATAAAAATGAAATTAAAATGTATTGCTCCACTTCCTGTCCTTAGGGGAATTTCAAGCGACGCCGCCCTGGAGACGATCTTCAGAGAGAAGTGTATCAAATTTGAAAAAGTCTGTCTGCTGGTACAATTGTTATAAAAAATTCATGAAGAGGAAAAGAAAAGTGTTCTTCAATGCAAAATTTCTCAATTATGAAATGATTGTGACGCATGAATCTACCAAAACAATCTCAGTACAACATGCAGTTCGTCTGAAAAGAGTCCGAAATTTTATGACAACAAAGTATAAACTGTCCTTTAAACCGATAGATTGTTCCTGAATGTTTAAGGACAATCTATCAGTTCAAACAGTTCACAACACTGGCTCTGTCATGAGAATCAAACAGTCGTCAGAATGAAGGAATGTTCTCCTCCACCGACCGATGTTGCGCCGATAAAACGCTGTGGACATCATCTGTCCCGCTTAACAGAACCAGCATCAATAAAATACGTTCAAGTAAGCAAACATCAAAATAACCTTAACATCCCGTTTATTGCACAAACGAGTTATCGGGACAACATGTTCCATTTAAGCGTTATTTCTCTTTAGAAGCTTTGATGCTTACGACTTGGGCTGGTCAATGAAGTTGTGTGTGCTATTTTCCCTCCGTTTTCCTGAGAGATTGGTCTTCTGTTGGTGGAGAGGGGGAAAGAGAAAGAGAAAGAGCAGGGGGGACAGGGAGTAGTCACCTTGTGCGGATTAACAACAGCAAACAACTGCAGCTTTTTCACTCAAATACAAAATGGCTATCTGATTTCAGGTGTTTGGCGGGCAAACACTCGTGAGCCTGAGAGTTTGTTTAGCTGACGCCACCTTATCGCGCTATTTCTGCCGGCGACTGTCGCCCACGGACACACTGGGCTACTCCTGTATACAGGGAGGGTAGGGGCTGGTGTGGGAGGGGGGGGGCTCTTGTTGTACACAGGAACATATGGGACGAAGGGTTGGGGGTGGGGGTGGACTCGAGAGGCCTGGGAGAAACACGAGAATGCAAGAGATGGAAGAGTTGGGTTGGTATGAGAACGGCAGATGGAACACCCCCCCCCCCCCAACACACACACACACATACCATTGTTCAGGAGCGTAAAAGTTTGTATTTGCTCTAGCTGAACGCTTTGTGCAATGTTTATAGAACTAGAAGAGTGGTGCGTAAACAAGTAGCAGAGGGGGCAGGGGTGATGAGGTGGGTAGGATGATGGACGATGAAAGGTTAAAGGAAAAAACAACAGGATGGACGGAAGGAAACACAGCAGACGACAGACACCGATGCCTCCTCGTTTGTCTTCCCAGCCTCACCTTTTGAGAACCTTTGATTTTATCTACCTGTATTCGCTTGTGTGAACTTTTCATTAATTCTCACAAATTATAGACAAGCATGACGTACAGGATTATCTATCTATCTATCTATCTATCTATTTATCTATCTATCTATCTATCTATCTATCTATCTATCTATCTATCTATCTATCTATCTATCTATCTATCTATCTATCTATCTATCTATCTATCTATCTACCTATCTATCTATCTATCTATCTACCTATCTATCTATATATCTATCTATCTACATGTCTATCTATCTATCTGTCTATCTGTCTGTATCTATCTATCTATCTATCTATCTATCTATCTATCTATCTATCTATCTATCTATCTATCTATCTATCTATCTATCTATCTATCTATCTATCTATCAACAACATTAACCGTCCAGTAACATGGAAAGATGAATCGATATTGATAATTGATATGTATATTACATATATGCAGTGCGTTATAATGGCCTTTCATTGCACCAACTTACATCTTGGGGTGTGCTCTAAATAGAGGGTTTTTTGATGTTGTTGTTGTTGTTTTCACACATCTCCATAGCAGGCTGAATAATTGTAGGATGCTGCATATTATCTCTGTCCCACAATTTTCTGCAATGCTCCAACGATGTGAAATGATAGATGATAAGGCTGCATGTGAAAATTCTGTCAGGTTTCCAGCAACGTTTCGTAAATATAATTTCATGAGTCTTGAATAAGTTTCAGATCATTGCGTGTTGAGTATGGAGGGAAATTGCGGAGGTGACTCACTTTTGAGCATGGTTAGGACGCTTAACTCAGGTGTGAGAGGTCCAGGTTCAAATCCTACCCAGGGCAGGATCCAGCGTAACTGAGATGCTTTGGTTTATCGGGGGGCTCAGCCTAGTGCTTTTGGCCCAGTCCAGCGTAACTAATTTCTCGTCATGCTTTTAAGACACACCCACCAGCGCCTTGACCAGATTCTAGCCCTGTCTCTGAGCTTTTCTGTGAAAAAGGCCGAAAAACCTCATCAGAGCAAGGACAGATAGGTGCCGGCATGATAAACCTTCAAATGGACTTTTAATGCTGTCAAAAATATCCGTTACAAATTTCTTTCTCCCTCGTTGCCAGGATGTTTTAGAGTCAAAAGCACCTGATATATTGAAGATTTTGATTTTCGAGGGCGCCATTTCTACCAGTTGAAGTTGGAAGGATGAAAAGTTTAACTTCTCTATGAACATGGCATTTTGTAAGTGTTATTGTTCATTTCTTTCCTTCGACCATATTGGAAATGATTGCAGAGTAAGAATTACGACTGAACCCAGGTGCTTTCAGCAAACAAAGGTGTTGGAATGTTGACTCCGGGTATAAACATGACGTGTATCCAAGCTTGCACTGTAAGACCCTCAAAATGTAATAGGTGTCGAGCCCATTTTGAACTATGAGAACCCGACAGTTTTAAGTTATATGAACCCCCATATGTGTCTACAGCATGTAATTACTAAATGATTCGTTCCTCAGGTGGGGGTTAAGCATACAGAATATTTGCATTGCTATCGAGGCTATGTCAAGTGTAGGTTGCATATTTGCCACAGAAATCAACACCGGGAAACACTCTGTTAAAATGAAATAAATTATAGCCGGCGTTTTATTGCCTTGGCTGGGGATCCAGTGCTCTTATCTGCAGGCTGAGCTCGATAAATTTCCCCTCTTATGAAAGCTTATCCCCCCTCTAACAAAAACTGAAGATCTTGTGGTCTCGGAACACACTTGTCATCCCCGTTTATTCTTGTCCACATGAGTCAATAAATCGAACTCTGAAGACACAAAATGAGCAGTGGGTGCAAATCTCTCCCACCCCACGCATGTGGACCATCTCGTGTTTGTAGGATGGCAACGATCCCATAAAATCCCTAGACCGTTGAATGAGAGTTTGAATATCTGCCCTCGCCAGAATGGGGTCCTCGAGATGGCCCAAAGTATGTGGGTGGGTATCTATCTTGGTATTCTCACTGACTTAGACGATCCTCAAAAGATACCCTTTCCACCCGGCCCTCTCCTTTCTTGAAAGCCCACTTCGCATTCCTACAACGGAGTTCCGGAAAATGCACAGTTAAGTTTATAAATAACTTGGTACTGAGCACAAACAATTTCCTCCCTATTTCTGGTTCTGGGTGAAATGACTGACTCGCCTCCACATTATCAACACAGTTTCTCTGATCTTCTCCATTGTTGTCTTTGTACTTTGATATAAAATCTTGTACAACTAAAATATTTCACATTTGAGTCTCTGTATCTCCCCCCCCCCCCCCTCCCCTTTGGTTGTTGTTGTTGTTGTTGTTTTTGCAATATTATTGTTCTGAAAAAAAATGACAAATCAATAGAAAGGTAAATAAATTTTCTAAAAAATAAATACAACCTAAAATTTATTTATACAATTTTCAGAAATTAAATAGATAACAAAATAAATAAATAAATAATTTATCTAGTATAATAAAAAAAAATTTTTTTAATGGCGCCAGCCTATACAAACTTAAGTCAAGCCTGCAACGTATGTTGCTGAAATTTTGCACAAAAATAAAAAACAATTTGGACCCATCGCTTTTGCCGTCAGATACGTGTTCCCTTTTTCTTTTTTCCGACAATTGAAGCCTTTGAAAATATTGGAAATATCTAATCTGGTCCAAATAAAATATGTAAAAAAAACTCGCGGGATTTTTGACAAGACCTAACGCGGCCCAGACAAAACGGATTTGGGTGAAAATGTACAGGTGCCTTCCTTTCCGACCTGCAGATCGTTCTTTATTTTAGATTTGGAAGACTTGAAATGGTGGGGAAGTATGCGGTAAGATGTATCTAAAAAAAACCAAAACAACAATAAAATAAACCTAAAGGAACCGGCAAAGTGAAGCCGAGCCATTATAATCACCCAGAACTGAAACTAATAAATCGATTTATCCCAGACAGGGCCGGGGACCACAGCTAGTAAGTATAAATAAAAACTTCTGAAAACAACCAAACAGATAAATAGGGGCCTAGATACACTAATTAGAATTCCATGACTTCACCATAGAACATGTTGCCAATATAATAAACATCCCCTCACCCTCTCTTAACTCCTCTAACTCGGCAAAGTTACTTTATTTCTTTGGCCCGTCTTTGTACTTCCCCCGCCCTCCAACTTCCCCCATATCTACGCCCCTGCCTTAGCCACCTTCATCCCCCCCCCCCCCCCCCACGGGGAGTTGTCAGGAATGTCTTATCTCTATGAGTATGAGAATGACACTTGTCCGTTGTGTAGTAGTAAGAACGAGCCATAACGCGTCCGTGTCCATTGAGTCATAAAACGATAAATTATCAAAGTTTCCCCACAACTGATTACATTGGGTGAAAATCTTTATTAACTTGTGTGGTTCAAGAAGTCTTTTCAATCTCTGAGTTATTTTCTTTTCACAGCTAAGGAGGCATTATCTTCACTTTCGACTGTAAAACAATTCTCTAACAGGCCAGGTTTGGTTGTTAAAGTTTATTTTCTTTTTACATACGGTACTGTTTCTTTGTTGTTATTTAAAGAAACCTGATTTGAGTGATTTTAAGTTTACACAGCAATGCATAATCTAACACCTTTGAAAAGTAAAGAGGCGTAATGGCATGTGAAGAGAGATTTATTGTCTTTATTAGAGAGCATGTCATAAAACCTGTGTTTGGTTTCTCTGGTTTTTTTTCAAGTAATGTAAGAGTCTCCAGTGAGGAAATACAACCTTGGGGTTAGATAAGTGCACAAGTGCAAAATTGCTTGTGTGTTTTACCACGGAAATCCATTCCGAGCACCAATGTTTGCTATAGTTCAGAAAAAGTCACAGGGCACTTTAACCCGGTATCTCCAGTACAGAGGTTCTCGGCCTTTTGTTGCTTCGCGACACCTTCCGAAACTGTGATCACCACCTGGAATGGAATTTCTTTAAAAAAAAACAAACAAACAAAAAACTCTTGACTTCCTCCTTCTCCCGCTACTCCCCCCCCCCTCTCTCTCTCTCTCTCTCTCTCTCTCTCTCTCTATCTCTTTCTGTCTCTCTCTCTGTCGCTATCTCTCACACACATCACACACATAAGCGAGAGAGAGAGAGAGAGAGAGAGACAAACACACACCACATCATGACATTGTAGTAAATCAATAGTCCATATTTTAAACCGAACTTGCAGGATTTTTTTTGTTTTAATTTGTTTGTTTGGGTTTTTTTTCGTTTTGTTTGGGACAGTGGGGCTCCCTCCTCCAGAAATGTCCCCCCGACCTCTCCTGGGTACTGGAACTCTCTGTTCTGAAAACCTGTGGTCTAACACTAACAGGTGCCCTGCAAACCCTCAATGTATTCTGGCAATACAAAGTGGGCGGTTGAATGTGGACACTTCGATAAAAGGGCTAGTCGATGCAGCAACCAAGACATGCTGATTAAGTATCAAATTTGGCCGGGCCAAACCGGACAGTTTTCCTACCCCCTTGAGCAGGGCTGTGTGTTGACATAGCCATTTCCCTGTGACTCATTTTGTTGAACCACTTGCGGGCCGAACATTGTGTAAAGTGTTTATCAGATAAAAGCTCGTCAAATTGCCACTTGGGTAACGGTTCCTCTGTTAACAATGCTCTCATCCCGCGTGGAGGGGTGGACAAAGTCTGAGAGCGATAAAATGTTTGAGCTGAGAACATAAGTCAAGCCATACTCGCCTGTTTTGAAAACGGTCCACCATAAAATAACCGATTGAATTTTATGAATGTCAGTCAATAGTGATGAATCATGAATCAGGACGCCACCTTCTTTATGATGTGCTATTCCAGCTTATTTCACAGACTGATGAAGTATAACCCAACAATCTGCCAAGCTGGACCTCGGCTCTTCAATCCAAACTCCTCCATTAAGCCTTTTCGCCCACCAGTCGATTTTAACCCTCCGAAGTGTTGAATAGTGACGTCACCATAATGAGTTTCAGTGAGGTCCAACCAGTTGGCTGGTGCTCGGAGTCTCATTGAAACTAAATGTCGTGGCTTCACCATCCCAAGCACTTGGACGATCAAAATCGGCTGATGAAAGTCGAGGCTAATTAGATCTATGCTTCAATTGTACCCTCTAGCAATGTGCTTCCGAACCGCCCAGATTAGGTTAGTTAGCGAAAATAATGAGTTACACAAAATTCATCTCATTTTTTGGAAAAACGCTTGCTTCATTTTCCAAATAATACAATGTTTAGTCAAGTCGTGTTCGGTGTTTACTTACAGACTGAGCTTTGTGCGCACTGCTGCAGCTTTTCCTAGTGCGCATAGGCTTTGCATGTTCCATTATTAATTATTGTGAATGACGAATCTGCGCCAAACTCACCCCAATGACCATTGCTGCACTAGAGGGGAAACAGCTGGTGACCACATGGCGTACTTTACATGATAACATAGCAGAGTTAATCTCAAGTGTCGATAGTGATAGCTGATGTAGGAATGTGTGTGTGTTGTTGTTGTTGTTGTAGATAATGTTTGATAAACGTCAGGGGTGGGAATGGCGGCGAACTTGTATCTGCCACCGCATTCGTCGAACGAAATCACAACTCCTAAACTCCTATACCTAATATCAGTACTACGAAGGTACAGAAACTTTGGTCACAGGCAGTCCACTGAGTTGATGTACTTTTGATTATTATCATGTCATACATAACAAGACAGCTGACTACCTGATTCCTGTAGAACAGTAGCAGTGCTCGTAGTGGTGGATTTAGTACGGTACCTAAACGTTCAGGGGCAGTTGTAAAATGCATCAAGTCCAAACTTTGCCGTTTTAAAAAGAATTTCTTATTGGTTAATTTTGCCTCCTTGAATCTTCTGGATCGTCTAACATTTTATGTGAATTTTTAATGTTATAATCAAGAGAACCCTCAAACAATGTTAGATTAGGAGTAGCACGCCTACAGCACCAATGTTTTGTTTGAATCAAACTGTCACAGTGTGAAGAGGTTAGCCAAAGTTCACAGTTTTTACGTGTTCTTTCCTAAAGAGAACCATTATTTGCACGGAGATGTACTTCACTGCCATCTTTGCGATCTTTATCAACGTTTGAACTACTTGTACTGATAAGTAGATACTATGGCATCAGTGTATCTATTACTCAGATTAAGACTTGTGGTAGTTTTTACTGTCACATAGACACGTGTTAAAATATGCTATCTTATTAAAATTGAAGATCAGAAAATGTTATGAATAACGTCCTAAATGTGCGCGAAATGGACAATATAACACAAACTGATATCAAACAAGATCTTGAAAATGTCAATTGTTTGTCGTTTCGCTTAAATATTTATCGACGTTTCATTGTTTTCAAGGCCATTGTTTCATGTCATTACATGTGGTTAGTTTGGTCTATTCTGTGGTGAAGAAGACTTTGAAGATGATACTGATGGAAGTGGTAGCTCTTTGAGTTTCAGTAGCTGCACATTAATCTAAGGAGTTGATGATTCGATGAGTCAGAAAAGTGTAACAATCTATTTTGCAGTTGTAGCAGTAGTAATGTAGTAATAGTAGCATTAGTATATAGTAGTAGTAGTAGTAATAGTAATAGTAGCAGTAGTAATACTGTACATGTAGTAGAACTAGAATTAGTAGTTATAGGACAAGTAGTAGCAGTAGTGGTAGTAGTAAGTAGTAGCAGTGGTTATAGTAGTTGTAGTAAAATTAATAGTAGGAACAGTAGCAGTAGTAGTAGGAGCAAGAGCAGTAGTTGTAGTAGCAGTAATAGCAGTAGTAGTAGTAGTAATAGTAGTAGTAGAAGGGACCTAGTATTAACATCCGTTGTTGTTGCTGCCGTGTTGCTGTCACAATGCAAGCACTGAGTGGCCTTTTCAACAATCACACCAAGCACTCCCTACCGACCTGACTAGATAAATTAGGAAAACATGCCACAAGGAGCTTCAAGTTACCAGCAGGAAAGCAAAGCTACAGTTCGATTCAATCTTTCTCCTCCTATCTCTCACTAGGAAGGTTCACAAAGTAGCAGCGACATTCTAAGAAGATTGGGCGTACGTTCAGATAACTCGCATGCCATCCACACAATATGTTTAATTCATGATTAGCTCCAAGCTAACACTATGTACATTACCCGCACTTTCTTATCTTCCCACCCTATCTCCAGCATTTGTGGGCTTCCGTCGTGGGTTTAACTACTCCCATATTATTAATAACGTCAATTTCCACAGATAGTTTTGTCGGAACAGGGCCTGCTCCGGCTATTTGTAAACACTTGGGACCCCAGCAAGGGCTAGCGTATCTGACGGGTAAACAGCCATTTTGAGAGTCAATATTTGCACGAGCCACGCTGTAATGGCGCGTTCAGATGATAACACCTTGTTCAGATTGTGGTCAGCTAAGTGCAGGGTTTCACCGATATCAAACCAAAGTAGGTGTATGAAGTACTTATTGTGCTTAGATCAAGGTCAAGTTGGTCGCCATGAAACTCGAAGGGTTAAAATGGGAGTTACTCTTAACTCTCAAACACGTTCGACTGATTAACCCTAAGCGTTCCTGCCGACTTGCCTGATATAAACGTTAGCCGACCATACGTGAGGAGATTTAGGGAACGTTACTACAAGTATTTTCACAGATCTAGATGACTAATTTTAGTTTGTGTAATACTGGTAAAAATATGAGCATAGTAAGTCACTTTCAGAGATTCGTTGATCTATCGACTTCCCTTTTTTGAATTAGGCAACTGTTATGGGTTAATTTGGAAGCGTATGATTAAAGAGAAAAGTATAGTTTAACTACCCGGATGGAATGAAAGCATCAAAAGTCCCATTCCTTGCTATCACCACTAACAATAATATTAGTCATTCATCTGAGCGTTAAACAATAGCGTCGTTCAATAGAGACAAAGATATATTTAACAGGAACAAATAAAAAGAATAGCTTATTTGAAAACTTAAATCCTTTGTACACTTTGCATTGTACTCTGGGCGCCTTAAAACACGTTTAGCGCAGCTAAGGGAGAGCGGGGTGTTTGAGAGTTGGGGTATGGTGACTAAGTTCAAGGAGTCTCTGTCCGTGTGAATGAAGCAAGCCGTGCCATGTTTGCATGGTGATATAAGACCACCAGGGATTCCCCTGATGTCAAGCAATAAACGTCTCTGTATTAGACTTCTTCGTGCTCACTAACCCTGCCTAGTCTCGACCAGTTCATAAATTTTACCTTCGATCTATAAGTTCTGCAATGGCCTTTGTGCACGAGGTCTGGCCTGTTTTGCCTCGGTCTTTCTTTTAGACTTATGGCGCACTGATTTGTTTTGTCTCGGATTTAGTTTGGGATGTGGACTATAGAGTGAAGCGGGACTTCGAGCACAGTAAACGTTGAGACAGAAACAAGTTTGGGTGCGTCGAAACTGTCTAGTGGTAGCTGGGGGCAAGAGGGCCCTCGCACACTGAGTCAAAACGGACGCTAAACAGACTTGACTAAGCGCACAACTTATGCTATCGTGAGGTGTGGACTATGGACTTTGCTCACCAGTGAGTCTGAAACAGGCTTGTCTCTCTCGTTCATTCAAACAAAGTTGAAGACCGAGACAAAACAGATTTGACTCAGTGGCCTATTTAATTCTCACTAAAAGCATGTCCTTTTTACACGTGTAAAGATAGCAATAAGCCATGGCCAGATGGGAAATGTAGGTCTCCATTTCAAACTGCTCATTAAGAAAAAAATGTGGGGATTAATGCTAAATGGATAAATTATCTGTTTATCCGTATTAAATCTAAATGACTCTTCTGTAATATTATTATTGTTTCATGCCAAGGGATTCAACTTCTTTATTTTTTACAGTATACTGCATGTATTCCCACTTTTCCCAGCCCAATGCATTAGAGTTTAAGTAATCAACACTGAGATCATTTATAAGGTAATGTGTTACACCGTGTTTGTGATGTTTCATAATATGATGTATGTTAGTTTATGGAGACTTATACGGTGTCTTTTAACCTACCATAGTTCTGTCAAGCTCGGCTGTTTTAACATTCGTTCCTTCGCCAGTGTAGACAGTCTGATAATGCATGCCAAACAAATAGACGAAGAGACAAACAGAAAGCAGACAGATAAATAAACACATGCATAATATTCAGACTGTCTGATTGAAATGGGGCGGAGTGGTGGATATGTCGGGAGGGGAGGGAAGGGGAGGGGGAGGGGAGGGGAGGGGGTTCCATTTTTATCGTTAAGAAAATTTCTAGACGTTTCGTTTTTATTTGCCATGGGCGCCATCAATCCCGATTACTCATCTGTTTTTGTGTAATCGTCCCATTGAGTCTTTTCTTAAAGTTTGCACTTTTGTATTTAAGCAAGATCAGGATTTTTTTTTAAAAGGGGGGGGGGGGAGGAAAAGGGGATAGGAGGTCTTATTGGGCACATTATTAAACATCAGGTCATTCAATGAAATTACATAGGGACACGTATGTAAACAGGAATGCTCAGTCGTGCAGTTACTTTAGACGGACACAAAATTATGGCGTAGGGTTGGCCATTGTGAGTCTGTGAGGATCGAGCAAAAAAAAAAAAAAAAGCAAGACCCCCTTTTACTTGTTATATCTAATGACATGGTAAAGAAAAGAGAAACAGCAAGTCTGATATGACAATCAGACAGACAGAAGCTGGTAAAGCAGACAAAGATGAACCTAATGAAAAATCTCTCTGAAAATCCCTTGCGGTATATCAAACCGGACCGATTTATCACGTGCGAGAGGCTGGGTTTTTCCGCTTTCTTTTGTTTTATTTAATTGAATGATTGTTTGGCTCGCACTAAACATTTGTACACATGTTTTGTCCGTTTTTGCTTCGTTTTCGCCCCACCAGGACACGAATGAACAAGGAACAATATAAACAAAAACAAAGGGGTATATAAAAGAGAGCCAGCAAATGGAACAAAGATGACAGAAGGATCCAGCCATGCAGAGATCGATGAAAAGGATGAAACAAAAACAAACAAAAAACTTCTATATTGGACATCGGAGAAACAAATTTAGGGCCATGTGATGAACTGTCGTAACTCGACTTTATATTTTTTTTAAAAATATATTTGGCATGCTTGTAGTCCATGTCAACCCATACCTTGTGGCATAAGAGGGGGTTAAATTCTGAGAAATAAGGGTTAAATAAAGTTTATAAAAGATCATAACTATTCAGTCTGATTAAAGAACATTAGAAGTTAACTGGTTCGTTGTTGTTTTTTTCTGCTTCTCCTGAAAATTTAAACAAACTGAGTTTGGCTAATTTACAATGCTGCCCTCGAAATGTAGACTTTTGGAAGGCGAATGTTACAATAAAAATTTTGAAAAAACGGGAGGTAATAAGACTGCGATTCATTTTTAATAATATTATTATTCAAATGTTACAACAATAACATAGCGCAATCCAGCTATCATCACGAGACATGAAATGTTAAAGAGGGTAAAAAACAAATTAAATGTTTTGCAAAGTGCAAAGAAAACAAACATAAAAGATCACGTGCTAAATCCCAGGCCCGTGTAAAGCTGGCAATAGGCCCAGGCCAGATGGGAAATTAATGTAGGTCTCCCTTTCAAACTGCTCATTAAGAATTAATTTTGGTGATTAATGCCAAATGGATAAATTATCTATATTTTATCTGTATTAAGTTTCTATAACTCTTCTGTAATGTTATTAATGTTTTATGCCAAGATTTAATTTCTACAATATCAATATTCTTTACCAGTGGATCTCCCTCATCTTGGCTTTTGTCTCTGTCAGCAGAAGTACCCCACTCCCTCCCCCGTCCACTCCCAACCTCAACATCGTAGCTGGCCCGCTAGTTAGCCGGCTAGACCCCACCTGACCCCCCGTCCTCCTAAAGTCTGGCCACTTGAAGCCTACCCACCCATCTCTTAGTTTCTTCACCTGTACAATACACTGTGGGTGAGATTTGAGATGTACTGTAATGAAAATTTAATAATAAAAGGCGCATTTTATCAGATAAGACACGTAGATCGTAATAACACAATATGGATTAAAAGGACAAAAAAAAACACACACACACACTTAAAGAGAACGCCTGTTTTAGGGCAATGAAATTTTATTTCACATAAAAGCAACAGAAACAAATGAAAACTGATTGTTCAAATAGTGTAAAAACATGGAACCAACACACTACGAGCTGTAAGTGTGTTTTACTCTCGTCTGTTATTATTTCTGTTTTCCTAAACAGGTCCTGTTTGGAGTGATAAGAAAGATATTTTATTATAACAGTCAGTGTAATGCAAGATGGTTTGAAAAGAATGAATACTTCCAGATAGTTATTACTTAATAGTAAGTACGAACAATACTGCTAGTACTAGTGGATTGTAAGGACTTCAAAGTTGCAATACATACAATCATTTCGTCACTTTGTTCTCAGTTATACATTTTTAAAAGTGTTCAGTTCGTTTTGATCACATTGTATAGGCTATAACGTGCATTATGGATCGCATCATTCGGTTTTTTTTGGTTGTTGTTTTTTTTTCCATGATTAGACGCAGAATACTTCAAAGCGCGCCGTTTTTAAAGGCTGCAAAGTTGATAGGCCTGAATAGTTTAAAAGGTCTACGTTTTTGACGTTTTCTTTTGTTTTTCTCGAGCTGTTATTCTTCTGTTGAACCCATGCTGTCCTCATACATGTATTCAGATATCTTCTCACAAATATAAAGCTCTGGTTTTCTCTGATTCGTCCCATTGCCAAGATCAGTAAAATGCCGCATGCAGGAAACACAGTGAAAATGATCGAACGATCATATCATTTGGTTCATCCATTCATTTAACACAGATCCGCTAGTGCGTGTTAGTTCCACTTTTGAGGAGACTGACATCTGCTGCGCATAAATTAGGCCGTGGGACCAAACTTGTAGCTTGTCATTCCGTTACGCACCTCAGGGGATAAGCTGATTTTTTGCATGCAAGCTCTTATGCATCTACATGTATTACTATTAATGTACACACGCTGACGAACACCGTGTTAGAGAAGCCATCACTTACCATAATAAAAATGCCGATAATTTCATGGCTGCTCGCGGTTTATTTCAGGCCCATTGAACCATCAGTACTAAAGTTTTCAATTTTCATTCAAATTCCTCATAATATAAGCGATACTAAACTGATTGTTAAAATGGACGGTTGTACGGCACGTTTAGACGAAGAAACGATTATCATACTACATAATGTTTAAGTGGCTGTTGTTAAAATAAGTAAGTACGCAACACAAGCATTTTGAACTAGGGGCGCATATGTTTACGTACCCATGCCTAGCCCCGTCCTTATCCTCAACCCTAAATCATAGCGAATAGCTAACCTTGCCCTCAATCCTTTCAACCAAAAAAGAAAAACAAAGAGAAAATCTGGAAGAATAATTAATTAAGGCTGTTATTAGGAGTATTCCGGGAGGAGCTCTCTAGCTCTGGAGTGACTAAAGGCTTTAAAATACGTACCCCTAGTGCAAAAAAAAAAACAAACAACAAAAACGGTAGGCCTACTTGTAACAACATGCAATGTAAAATGGAGCTGGACAAAATTCATGTCAGCACTTCGAACTTCCTGACAGCGTAACCAAATACATATCATGAAATATGAACTAGCTAAGTTCTTTACGATAAATTACGCGGACACGTCCAAATTGGCATGTTGAACAAATTCAGTCTTTGATAATAATATGTACTGACGTTTTGTCAGCCGCCCAAAATAGACTTATTCTCGTCCAGTAGATTCGAAAAGTATGATCGGAAACTTCGTTCCTCGCCTCTCTTTACAAATTTAGATATATATCACAGTCGCGCTTTGCCCGAGTCAATCACGTCAACTGGTACATTAAAATACATGAAACAAACTAGCAAAATAAACTGGTTATGGTGTACATGCATGAAGGACAAGCAATGGATGAACACCAGTGTGAATGTTTGTCTGCCGTGAACTGTGTCAGCTCAGCTCCGTAGAGCTTTGAAAATCATGGACTGCTTCTCAATGTTGCAACCACCATGACAGATCAGATGGAAATTTTGTAAAAGCACCGAATCCAAAACTAAATCATTCTACATCTAATTATTACCAACTTTCCAGTATGTAGACCCATTCGTCATCTCTGTGTCCCACCACATTTTCCATGATCTGAAACAAATTCACTCTCCTAGAAGCCAAATTCGCCCGTTAGTATTCTGAGACAACAATAAATGTATTTAGTCTCTGACCTGATTTCACATCTAGTCTATTCAAACAAACAAATTTTAATGTATTCTGATCTAAGATGCTCATTGCTTTTTTAAAAAATCATACCACCTAAACGTTACAGTGCATTAATTTGTTGTTATTAAAAGAGAATAACTATAATGTGATCTAAACTGGTTTTAGATAATTGTGGAGACGCCACTTCAATTAATCGACATTTCAGTGAAGCGAAACCAAGTTAGTGAATTAGTGATGCCTTGAGCGGTTGTCTACTGCCTAGAATCATCTAAACCGTCAATTTGTTAACAGTGACATTTCCAGTATGACGTCATTCTTTAAATATTTCAGTTATGAAATAATCGCGTTTTTATTGCAACTGAGCATTTCGCATATTATGTTAGTGTGTGCGCGCGCGCGCTGTGTACGTGTTTTTGTGTGTGTGTGCGCGCTCAATCAAATGATAACATATCCTTTCTAAACGCACAATATACTGACCAATTTTCGATGTTCTCACCATTAAAATGTTGAAGTTATTGTTGTATTGATGTTATCTGTGCCTTGAGAGTAACCACCAGCTCCACTCTGGCAGTAGCTTTACACTGACTCTGCCACTCCTTAACGTTCCCAGTAAACTGTGAGAGTTGGCGGATCTTGTCTGCCAACTGTGGGATGTGTCACTAGATCCTGGTCCTTGCAGAAACTTTCTAGTCTAACAAAAAGGTCCAGATTCATTCATTTGATTGGACAAAAGTTGTGTTCTGTTCTGTTTTGTTTTGCTTTTAGTGGTCGCCACGTGTCTCATGTCGGCCCCAAACACTGGGACCCAATGCAGAAGCTCTATCTCTCTGCCTTTTCATGTCTTTGTGCTGTGCCACTCTCCTATTTGAAACATACACTAAACAAATTTGATCTCAAATTGCCATTCCTAAATCCCGAAGCTAACAACTCTTTTATGAATATAAAATGTCCCATAGCCCCCCGACTCTAGTTTCCTAAACCACGCCGTTAATTTGAATGTGTTTGAGTAGAAACACATAGAGATATTACCATTTCACTATTAGGAAACAGAATAGAAATCGGGGGAAATTCTCCTGTTCTGATATGATACAGAATCAGTCGCCATCAGAGAGGGAAACTGCCACCCTCAAGATTATGTTTCAGCTTAACTCGACTTGTTCTGTAATACGATTGCGCCTTGTGTTTCAGAGCCCTCAAACACACGAGCGTATCTTGATGAAGTATTATGCTTAACAGCTGTGTCACACGCATGCGCACAAACTCACTCATACACACACACACACACATACTGACAGGCACAACGTCTCGCGCGTGAGATCAAACAAGGTGTGACCGATGAGTCTAAATCACTAGGTCAGTTCACCAAAAACGCTACAATTCAACACAAGACGAGCGGGTTGGGCAGCAGCTGGGCTCTTTTATTGAAGCTTTGTTTGCTGTATTATGTGTGTGATCCCGCATTGTCAAAGGCAGACAAACTTGGTAACATTTTGTTGGACTGTTCTGAACTTGAAGTCACAATTCAGTCCAAAGCGGCTGTTGTATGCGAAAGGGAGTGAGCAAGGGCGTATCCACGGAAAATTGCGCCAGTGCCAAGCACTGAAATTTCGTCCCAGTCCAAACATCTGACACCTTTTCATTGGATTACTTTACCATAATATCAGTTCAAAAATTCAAGTCCAACTCTTTATTCTTTCATTGGGGAATGAACATTATATGACACTACAAGAAAATTATAACTGCACTTTATTTATTGGTTTCAGATAATATTGTATAGATGACGAATTTTGTTTCTTCCACTATGTCAGGATGGCTTGCGTGACTTTAAAAGAAAATGTTCAGTGGCGTCCCTTCTCAAGTGGGGGACCAGGGCATGTGTCACGCCTGGCATACATAGATACGCCACTGGAATTTATCGCTCTATGGAGTGGCCATTAATTATCCTTGAGCTATTTTTTGCTCCGTTTCATCATGTGACGCTCAGTTCCAAATGAGAATAAGTAGTGCTGGGTACCAGTATCCTCTTCCACACATCACGCTGGTTTGTACCCAGGTGGTCTCTGAAGTTATTATAAAATATTCGCTGCACCCGCAAGCTTTCCCTGATACAATTGAATGCAGTAATTTTACATGATAATATAAGTTATTTAAAAACTCGGACGGCTTTTTCTTACAAAAAACAAAAAAAGCTAACATAAAGTATGTGCTATATCAGATTATTGTCCATGTCAGTCAAGCAACATTGTAATACGGTACGATCATATCGTAAGTCGCATCGACATGGTTTAGTTAACTCTGGCCAGGTCTTGGTGACCCTTTTTTTTTTTCTTTTCTGGTGATTTATATACACGTATATTTGATTTGCTTTGTTCTTTACTTCTGTGCATGTGGTTACTCTTTTGTGAGGAAGAGTACAGTGGTTTTCGCCTTAAAAAAAAAACGAGAAAAAAAAGCCGTATCTTTTATGCTAATAATTATGATTTTGTCTCCTCGAAAGTTGGGTAGAACGATACTGGGCCAAGAGAGTAGGATAGTGTGTGAGGCTGAGACAGAACGAGACAAGTGCTGTGTATTTGTGCATCAATTTGTTCTATAACTTGTATGCACTTGCCAGATTTTTGTGTCACAACCAGTATGAAGTACTTGACAAATCTCCATTTCAGTCCGCTGAGTGCTCTTGATCTATAGTACAATATAAAGTCGAATGTAGATAATAGATCAGGTTCTTTTTTATGTTAATCTTCATACATTTGTCACATTAAATTTGTCCTTTGTATGTCTTTGTTACCTGTCTATGGACCGCCAACCCTTGACCCGAAGGGTTTGAAACGTTGTCCATAGAGGATATTGTGACACACGGTTAGTCGTCACAGGGTGCATTAGTCTGTCTGTTTGCCCGTTAGCCTTTTTTTTTTTAGGATAAAAGAGCTACTATTAATACACACAGGGGTATTTGAACAGTACAGTATTTCACTGCATTTCGCCGGCTCTCAACTTCTGTTTACTTCTCCAAGAAAAGAATGCATGTATCGGAATAACGCGTACGGGATCCGGAACAAACCAGCAAATAATGGGCAATTTATGAGGACAGAACTGCGTCAACAGAAAACAGAGAAGCATAGAAAATTAGAAGCTGTTACATCCCGGGCGAGGCCGCAGTCCTTCGTTAGAAAAATGTTATGGATGATAGATACAACTCTGACTGTACCATAATATAAGTCCAGATGTTAAATCTCCCGATGACCAGCAATAGCTATCTAGTCGAATCCAGATCATGCTCTCAAACTCTGTTACTGCCATCGTTAGAACAGTCCAGACACTTATCTTTACAACCGGCACAACTGTTGATTATGCATGCAACATCACGGTCCATGTATTAGAGCGATGTATGTACTTCAAATGTTCTTGAAACTTAACGCTAAGTTAGTTAGAGGTCTGTTGACAGAAACAGGCAATTTCTCTCGATTACTTCACGGGAAAGCAAAACTTTGAGTCCTGTAAACATCTTTGACTCCATCCCACATTATGTCAGGTCAAGGTTACATTAAAGTAATAAAAATAAGATAAATGATGATAATTTTTTTTAAACCGCGTATCAGTGCGTAACCTGCGCATTTATATACTATCTATAGAGAAAACGGTTGTTAAATCTGCCAGTGAGGTCAGTTTATTTGTCAGATAAAAGCATGCTGTTGGCTATACTGGAAGGTGTGGATCTAAATTTTGTTGACGAGGACTACAGTCCGTGTATGTATACATACATCAAATTAAATATCTATCAACCTTGGAAAGCGCCCAGCTTGGCTTCATAAAGCCCAAAGTTTAATGACTGTGTTCTCTATCGTGTACAGTTAGTGTCCTAGTCAGGGCTGGATTCAGACCAACTGATGCCCTATGCACAATCCAACAGTGCCCCCACGACCACTACCACCCCACCCCTACCCCTCCCCTGCACTGCTAAACTGACAAGACATTAAGACCCAGTAAGTGCTGAAGATGTGATACGAGGTTTACTATAATTAATACTCTAATAATTATATAACACTGTATTAACTATTATTACCGTTATTTTTTTTTTTACTTGAAATTTCTGCCAGCGTCATTGCCGAGTAAAGTCGATAACGGCAGATTTGACGATAATTTACTTTAAAAACAAAAAAGTGACAGTGAAAGAGTTAAGAGCAAAAGCAGCTGGAAGAAAGGTGGGGGGGGGGGGCGGGAACTCCATAGTGCCCCCATTTCCTTTACTCCATAATTATTCTTGTTTTCTGCCTGGGCAAGTCGCGGATAAAGTATACTTTCGTTAAATGTCGGCTGTGTGTGTGTGTACATGTGTATGTGTGTTTCATCATGCGACGATTGACTGCCAGACTGTCATTAACCCATATAATATGATATATTGTCATTGATGTCACGATGACATGACATATAAGAATAACATATGGCATCAAGGCAGGCGTAATCCAGCGTGATGATGTAGACTATCTATCGCCTTATCGAGCCCGCCTCGCCCAGTACCATCTCAGCTTTCTCGTGATCGGCGATTACAACCAGTATTACAAGCAGATTATTGAAATGTTCAGTCTTACAACCTGACCGGGAAATTACATACCGCCCTTCCTCTGAATACCCCAATGACTTGTAATAGAAACGTATCCCCCCTTCCCCCAACAACAACTAAAAAAGCAAGAATGTTGTTAGGGGGGTGTGGTCTGATTACAAAGCCAAGTAGAGAAAATACTGAGTTATGTCCACTGTTCAGCCATAACTTACTAATTACTATGTAAAACACCACGTTCCCCCAACAACAGCTAAAAAGTAATTCGATCGTCCTTAAGAAACAGCAGCTCTCAAACTCGTAATTCCAAACAGCATTATTTTCTTTCCCACAGCCCAACCCATCTCCATTATTATTCAAGAAGAAAATACATGTAATATCTTTGATAAAAACTAAAGCTTTCCCATTATTTCATCGCATTATAAAAATGACACATGATAGACCTGCCATATTATTCCTCTGTATCCCTCTTTGCGCATCCACATGCATACCTCATGATGATGTATGCATTAAAACCACATTCATTTTGTGTCTACGCGTTCATCCGCTTAGTCTCTGTCTGTTTAACTCAGTGGTCCTTAACAAGGGGGAAAGCTCCCCCCCCCCCACCCCTCCACCCCCAGGGAGCGGAGGAGAGTCTGGGATTTCACATGGAAATACCCAAGCCGTTAAATAATGCGCTTTTCACGTGTTATTGAAAGTTTTATCTATTTTATCCAGATTGCATGTTATAATTTCTATTGACGTGAAGCGCTTAAGCTCAGTCTCTGTTGCTCATGCATGATAATTTCCAGTGATTCAATCTCAGGTGCTTACTGCCATTGGCCCCCGGGGTTGTCCCATCAGTGTTGTTAGTAATGTTAGAATGTTTGACCCATGGAAACAAACCTAAACGGTTGTGTGTGTGCGTGTGTGGTGGTGGTGGTTGGGGGGGGGGAGGGCAGGCAAAGCCCTAAGACATAATGACCAATGTGCATGTGTGTATACAGAGCCGTCTCAACGCATGGGCACAATGGACAGTTGCCCAGGGGCCCCTAGGGTTTAGCGGGGCCCCATGCATGCCAATTTCTGAGTAGCTGCTTAGGGGGCGGGCCGCAGCCTATTGCTCTGCCCACAGGCCCATAATGATGTTAAGTCGGCCCTGTCTTTGTGTGTTGGGAGCAGAGAGAGATCAAGATATCTCTGGTTGGAAGCGGTGGGTTTTTGACCACTGGTCTAATTGCACTTCACTTCACTCTGCAACCGGTCGGCCGGTGCAGCCATACTGATTTAATATTCAAGCGTTTTAGCATTCCGCTGATATTTGCAGACATTGCCATTACCAACCAGCCGTACAAGTGGTTTTGTAGTTTATACACTATACTGCACAAATGCCGGTTAAAATCTTTTGGCTGAATACACGTCTCTTCGTTTTGTAACTCAAAATCAACTTCATTGTCTCTATGACACCTCACACAATCTTCGACTGCAAAAGAAAACCGCCTGCTTGCACCACATTGACCCGCCTGCTTAGGCTAGGTGTGCACTAGCTGATTTTGATCGGCCAACTACATGTAATTGGATGGTGACGTCATCTCATTGAATAGTCTACTGATGCCAGGGGTCCCATCAAAGATAATAGAAACGATAAGATGAGACATTGTCTTCTTCGCACCACTAAAAAAAACGTGCACATATTTTTCACGCTGTTGGGGGCGGGGCCATAAGAGCATAGTATGAAAAGAAATGCTTGATATAAAGGTAAATTTATTATCTAAATTGTGACAGTGTTAGTGTTACTGCGACTAAAAAATAAGAAAAAATAACCCGACTGAGGTTATAATGCCGCAATACGAGGCGTCAATCAAGGCCTACAGCGATAGCTGAACAGTGAACAAAATTCAATATTTTCCCTACCTGGCTTTGTAAAATACAGCACTTTTCATGACTTCCGTGCGTTTGCGTGGCGGTGCGAAATCTGGGCAGGGAGACAATTCGCGCGACTGATCTCGAGCGACTCAATGTCGCGTCGCGCATAAGGATACGTAGGCTAAAAGCACCAGCTATCTTGTCTTATCAATGCTGGTATCTTTGGTCTCATTGAAGCTTCCTGTCTTGACGTCATTATCCAACCAGGCCGATCAAAATCGGCAATTGTGCGCCTTAGCTAAACCATACGAACTGAATCCAAACTTTGTTTTACTTTTGAAGAAAATGATCATGAATGCACAATAATCATAGAAAAATCACACTCGGCGGAAGTAAAATCAGCAGTCCCAAATAATCCAACTGCGCTTCGAATTCAACTCAGCTTTGAGATCACTTCACCCTCTGGGTAATCCACCAGGACAAGCCAATCAGCCACGAGCATGCAAACGCCCTGTCGTGCAGAAATTTATGCGGTTGATTAACATGCAAATGAAGGCAGAACTAAACAGAGACTTGTGTAGTCTGGGCACGTTGTGGGTGTGTGTGTGGGGTGGGGGATGGGGGTGGGGGCTGTTATCTTCCTTGACACACACACTGCATGACAATGGGAAACGTTTATTTTAAAAAAATTAAATGATTCAAACAGTGAGTGGTTTTTTCCCCTTTGACCCTTTATCCCCTTATAGTTATCGCCCTTTATGATTGGTGCAGCGCGCTTGGAGAATCCAATGACTTGCTAAAATGCTGTTCTGTAGCATTTGGGAGAGGGGGGGGGGGCGCCTTGAGAGACTATCCCTGAAGTGATTTTTAAAAAAATAACAATTATAAGGATAAGGATGATGTCTTCTATTCAATAAATGTACCGTGAATTCCATTACTGAGGGAGAAACGCTGAAACTAGTGAAAGACTGTCCTAAATTATTTCATCAAGTTTGATCAGAGCGATCTGCCCTAGCTACGTAGTTCAAGGATCTGTCCTGGTGTATTTCTTCACTATATATGATACTGTATCTCAGTCTCAACTTTTCATTTACATAATTTGTAAACACTGAATTGTTTTTATGAAGCTTAGAGGTCAGACATTCTGAATCTTGCCAGAAACACAGATCATTCAACCTGTACCAGTTACCGGTGCTGTCAACAACAAAAAAAAAAAAGCAATATCAATGACTTGAAATACCGTAGGTAATGAGCACCGAGTGATTCCTTGTAAGACTTGCAATGTATTACTATGAAAATCCAATTCATTACTATACAGGCTCCTAGTTTCATAAAAACTCGAGCCATCATGATGGACTACAGTAAGTAAAAACCCCACAAAACAACGGAACAAAAACTCCTGCCACGATGTGAATACATAATTACATGTATACTGTATCTTATTCAAAATTTACAGAGCTCCAAATCCGATGTGTACGGCTGTTTCTGTGTGTGAATAAAACTTTCCTCTTTCTTTTATTTAGGTTCTAACTGTACATCTAGCCTACGTAATGAAACATTGACTGTAGAGCTTCCCTGTTTATTGGCCTATGATGAACGTTCTCGTACAGAATAAAGAATGTTTATGGCACAAACAGTCACAAAGTTTGAAATGGTTTACTCATTTTGGTCAACTCATAGTAGTTCGAACTGAAATAAACGTTGAGTTTTCATGTTGTTAACTATAAATGCGTGTATTTAGCTGCATGAGAAACGTCTTGTTACACAATGTTTATTGTTCTCTGCGACGTAGTCAAGTACGCTTTGAGCAAATGTTAGTTGTTGTACATCTAAATTTTTAAAGTGGGGAAAACTGCACTCCATATTCTGAGCACTTTAGAGAGCCAAGAGCTTTCACTCGTCTTAAAACAAAACTATGAAGTGGACCTAAAGTGTGTTTGGTCTCTGTGGGCGTGCTGAGCTTGAAGAAATATTAACCTAATATCTTTTTGCAGCATCCATAGCTGACGGAGGATTGGTGGGGGAAAAAACCCTGTTAAAACTCTCACTTAGCTTGAAAGACAGATTTAAAATAAAATGTAAGATTGTGAAGGGCGAGCTCCTACGCTCAACACACGTGACATTGTATTATTTAATGGCGGCAGAGTTTAAACAACAGGCTTAACTTGATTTGAAAATGACCCTAAGTTTGAAAAGGACGATTTAAATTAGTGCATCAAATATCCGGTCGGTTTCTCGACGCTGCCAACTGCAAAATTAAGTGGTTCAACAAGTCCTCAAGCAACATGTAGTTTCTGTAATGTGCGCATCTTTTTAAGTTTTACCCATTTGTTGTATGGGAAGTTTGGCAGTATTTTACCATTAATTCTTCATCGTCTAGTCTTCAGATATTATTAGTATATTATATACACTCGAGCCAAAAAGTTAAGCAACCCTGGGTTATGCTCAGAACTGACAACTTTATTTTTCAATTAATTCAAACACGTTCATTGGAATCAATTTATTGTTATGTAAGTCTGAAATCACATTCAATTTCATTTTACCCACCCCAAAAATGGCTTAAACAAAATTTTCTTTTATACAAAAACAAAAAAGCCAATAATTGAATGGCAAGAGTTCACAAATCTTGTTAGTGAAGGTTGCTTAACTTTTTGGCTCGAGTGTATGTTATCTCCAGCATTATATTAATAACGTGCTTTTCCCCCTAAAATACGTTGTTATTTTTTCTTTAACTTGGTACCAGTGAAGCCTTACTGCCACTCCAAATAAACAAATCTCTCTGCGCTTTTTTTTTTTGTTAACCACCGTCCTTCTGATGCTGACCTTCAAGAATTCGGAGGAGATGAAGAGTCTAGTTTTTATAGATTGCACTGTTTTCTACTGCTCAGACTAGATCTATTTATTGATATTATGTTAGTATGGAGACCCTTCTCCTCCCAGCGCTCTTAGGTTACATCTCTTCTTTCATTTTACATTTTCAGTGTTACATCATATCTGTCCCCATTGTAATGCCATTGCCGCCTACCCTGAATTACACCTAATTACTGTGGGAAAGGATAGCCAGAAAGCCACGATAAAACAACTTAAATTTCAAAAGGCTTCATGTGCATCCAAAAGATAACGATCTTTGTGTGAACCATCTTCCCACACAGCTGAAGCATGGGGGTGAACTGATTGTAATCTGAACACGTATCAGCCTGAGTCCTGCTCCAAATGAAACCTAGCAAGTAACAGAATAGATTGGATATCATTTGATGGATTTTCCCATTTATTTTTATAAAACTTCTGACACACCAGCACTGGTAACCTGAGACGTGGGAAGACAAATAGAAAAACCTTGAATACAGAACTTCGTTCAATTGGATTGGATAACAAATGCAGGACGGATAAACGTTCTTAAGTTACTTTGTCTATTATATATAGAGTTTCAAACTTCAAGCCGTAATCGCAGCATGGTGTTCTTTACAATAAGAGGATTTGCAACTCAGACGCAGGAAGATAATTTAACTGGGCCAGTGTAGGCCCTACGTGGGCCAGTTTTCCCTAAGCCCTAAGCACTGTCTTTGTCGAGTGAAACCTACGGAAACCCATTAGATCTACATATAATGTAGTGTAAATTTATAAACTTTGGATTTCTGTCTCGTGGGCCCAGTGATGGCGTTTCAAGTGCAGATAACTAGCAATGCACTCTGAAACTGAGAATACACGGCGAGCGAAACAAGTCCACACAAGGCGATGCGCTGTTCAAGTGTTGATTTTCACTTCCTTACTTCAGTGTTTTCCCCAAAAAAGGTCTAAGTTGATATTGCCTGTCTTTTCATCTGGTGTTATGTTAATGATAAAACTGTCCTTGCTGTCGCATGTATGGGTGTCTATGTAATTTGTAAAGTATGATTGAGTCTGTGTGTATGTGGGCCTACGTAAAATAATTACATGTGTAGCTGCTTGTTTGTTTCCTTGTTTTCATTTTCACTGGCAGAATAGCACTGTGCGCGATTGCGTATCCATTGCTTTAGAGCAGATGGAAAGAAATCTGAGATGTCGGGATTAGCAACTCGGCAATGTAGTAAGATTTACAGTTTGATTGCTTCGTGAATAATTCTCTCTTCCTGAGTCTGAGTTCTCAGCAGCACTGAGTACATTGTACTAGGATTTGAAGCTACAGACTTGCAAGTTCAGTACAACCAAAGTTACTAATAAAAGCATTATAAAAGGATTCAACAAACTGCATAAAATACATGCATGTACATGTATTATATGTTTACACAGGGTACTGAATTTACAGACATTTGTCTACATTTCACATTTCACCTGAATAGCTGGTTTCCCCTCATCAAACCACGTGCAGTTACTTTTCCTGTGATATAATGCATATCAAAGATCATGCTACTTACACAATTACCTGACAAGAAAGTTTTCATCTCCTATGAGTATCAATATGAAATTGGAAAAGATTTCACCCTTATATCGCTAGTATTGGTGCTTTCAGAGATCTTAATGTCACTAGTATTAGTAATATCAGAGACCTTTACTTGTATTGGCAGTACAGTATCAGAACCCTTTACATCGCTGGTATTGGCAGTATCAGTGACCCCTGTTATACCACTGATATCCGTAGTATCAGAGACATTTGTTGTATTGCTGGTATCGGTAGCATCAGGCTATTCAGAGATCCATGTTGTATCACTGGTATTGGTAAGTATCAGAGACGAGCCCCTGGAGTGACGGTCTCTCCTCCCACCCCAGCCCCTTCCTCTAGCTAGCAACGTACTGAGAACACTTGTCAGTTTTTCAACGGATTGAGTTTGAAAAATATGAGCTTGCCCTCTTTACCCTCTATGTATCTTATCTGCAAGTTAAATTGAAACGTAAAAAAAAAGGGGGGGGGGGGAAGGAGAGACTAAATTACATCAGCAAATTGCTCAGCGCAAGAAAGAAATCGGTAACCGGCTTTGGATATCGTAAATCATTTTCTTTAATGTAGTAAGTTATTTCGCTTCCTCATTTTGTAAATGCTCAATTTTAATACCTGGGCATTTCTGGCACTGCGTCGTTTTTCAAGCCAAAAAATAGTAACATAATAATAATTTGACTATGCCTGTGCTCAGAGCTGCATGTTAATGTTACTCTTACCCCATCTTCACCCATACACACACACAAACAGAAGATGTACATAAATTCATCTGTCCCACAGACACTTACCCGTACTGTGATGCAGTTTGCCTTTCATAAGGGAAGAGATGGATGGATCAAGCGCACTAACTAAACGAACCAAATATTACTTCATATGGGTTCTTGACTAACAATGAGGGCTGTGATAAAATGCCTCCTCTCCTCAAACGGTGATGGATGGATGAATGGATAGGTGGATGGATGAATGGATAGGTGGTTGGGTGGATCAGTGAATGGATGAACAGATGGATGGATGGATGGATAGATGGATGAAGTGCTCTAACAAAACCAACCAAAAATGACTAGCCTATTTTGAAAGTACATTCAAAGAAAAAAAGGCGTCTCGAAGCCCTTACAGCTAATTCAGAGCGGAAACGCGTCTACTTGACAGATGAGCATAAAAAGCTCTTCATATGGGTACTGGACTAACAATGAGGGCTATGATAAAATGCTTCCTCTCTTCAAACAGTGTTGCCTCATTATTTCAGTGAAGGATATGTGAGAATGGTGCTGTAGTGCTGTTTGTGGAACGATGCTGGGGTTTTCACGGGGAATTATAGAGGAAGGGAGGGGGGGGGGGGGGGGAGGCTGTAAGGGGATGTCTGTCAACAATAAACCTGGCCTAGCGTGACTGACTAGTGATGGTTTTTAGGGGATGGGTGGGTGAATGGATAGGTGACTGGGCGAGTGTTATAGATGGAAAGTGCGATGGAGAAACATGCCAGAATAGGGATGACACACTACAGACGTCTTAAGATAAATATATGTAAAAGCAGCTGGATGGACGGGATAGGTTAAATAGCTGTAGATGAATCGACTGATAATTAATCCCTTCCAAATCCCCTCATATCCCCTCTCCCTTTGCCTTGTGTTCACTATCACTCGCTTCTATTCCAGTGACAAAATGTTCCCCAGATCTATTTGCTCTCTAAAAATAAGTCACACAACACACATCACACACAAAAAAGAAAAGCACATTGATGAAAAAAAAATATGTATAAAAAAAGATAAGAAAGGAATAATTTTGGGGACTTGACAAATTTGACGAGTTTATTGATTTAAACCTAGACCACATTGTAAACAGAAGCTGCGTATTACAAACCTATGACACACTTGTGTTACTCACATCTCTCATCATGACTTTTGTCTTCCAGAAACAGACACACAAACATGTGGATATATACAGACAAATGGGCACTCTCACATGTACATGATGACAAGAGTTAACCATTTTTCTTCTCTCTCTTCAGCATCCATTTCAAAGCACTTCCCATTGTTCCCTGCCCCTTCTCCTTCACTCTCTAGTCTGGATGACCTCACACAAAGATCATTCCACCCACTCAGAACAGATATGATCCAGGAAGTAAATCACACAAACAAACAATGCGGTAGTACAAGACCACACAATGTGAAGTAGGAATTTAGGTCAGAGATACACAAAGTTTCAAAATGTTATAATAATAAGTCCTTCAAACAAAGATTTTGAACACTGTGAACCATATTTCAGAGAGAATTATTTCCCCAAAGAAAATCAAACAGAAATACTGTCAAATACATTAATAATGCTTGAACTGTCCAAACAGAATGAGATATCTTAAGTGAATGTCTGCTGCTTTTCAAAGCTAAAATATCAAATTTCACATTCTTTATACGTACATTTACAGACAGGGGGAAGTGGCATTACCAACAAGGAACTACATGTTTAAGAGACTGACAGAAGGCAATGCAAAATTGTGTCCAGTATCATATGCACTACATGGAAAGGATGTTGTTCAAATGGAAATTTTCCTAAGATAAAATCACCAAGTTATCATCCCATCATCATTTCTAAACATGCACTGAAACACTGATTTCCTGCATTGAAAAGTTCACATGGGAAACACTTTGTCCAAAATCACCTTCGTGACCATCATCTTCTGTCATATTCTCATATTCATTGCCTGTCAAATACCAAAAGACTGTATCATTCAACCTGCCCATATATATATAATATTATAAGGTAGTCCCATCTTCTAAATATTTTAGTAGTATTGTATCTGCCCTGTATTATATCTGTGTCTGTTATCAAATCAGAAGAAAAAAAAGTATTGTTTGTATCTGTTACTTCCTACCAAAATTGAGCATCTTATTCTTTCACAAATTAATAAGGTTTTTCTTCCTTGCCCTACCCTAATTATCAAGTTTTCAAAAGGGAAAAACATTTCTGATACTAAAAGTAAACCACACCCATACCATTACTGAACCAAAAACTAAAGTTGTGAAATATATACTTTCAGGTACTACACATGTTCCACAATATGGAGTGGCTTGGAGGCTTATAGCCTGTGTTCATACAACCTGCAAATCTGATAACAAGCCTCTTTATCAAACCACAAGATAACTACAAGTATGTACATGTTGCTTTTGGTACAAACAGCAAACACGATCAACTGGAACATAATGAACTACATTTTGCAGTTCACAAAGCTGGGGCCTAAGGCTATATAAAAAAGCAATATCTCTTTGTAAGGCCAAACTTAAAAGCCTCTGAACTATGATGTACCTGAAAATTTTGAAATCTGTTTCAGTTTCATTGTTACAAGCATTTGATGGAGTCCCTGATATTGTGAATGATAAAGGAGCCGGTGCTACAGCCTGATTCATCTCTGGGTATAAGAATGTTAGAACACAAGACTACTGAGACAGTAAGAGCATACACATTTCACCATGCACAGACCACATACTTTCATCTCCTTTTTTACTGTTATGCTCTTTCATTCATCAGTACAAAATTTAAGATAAAAAGGAAACACAATGAACAACTTGTGACAAGTGACAGTACAATGACAAAATTGTATTATTATATTTGTTTAATAATGAAGAACTGCACACACACTGAAAGTAAGATAATCTTACAAGAAAGAGCCATTCAACTGTTGGAGAGGAAAGAAAAAATCTAAAATAAGGATTCCCTTATGCCATTTTGTACCAGCAGAAAAGAAAAAAAAAAAACAAGCTTCTTCTCTTTCACAACTGCACCCTAGTCCCATTTTATACCGGACAAGTGAAGTTTAAAGCAAAGGAAATACCCTATGCACAGACAATTATGGATCAAATACAACATATTTTTTTTTTCATTTCTTTTCACAGATATGGAACGGCATCAGGTGTCAGTCATAATTACATGTATTATGTCAATGCAACAAGATCATTATGTACATAATGAAGCTATTCAAAATAATGTCAAAATGTCCCTGGCAGTAAGAATAAAACAGATTTACAACATCCTTGCAACTACTGGTCGTTTTATCAAGGAGCAAATGGGCAAACAGCTCCATCAAACACACAATACTTTTTTTTTTTTTTTAATTTTGTTTTGTTTATTGTTTGTTTCCAGAGCTTGTGCTCCCTAGCGCCACAAAAACAAGAACCAACCATAGGAAATTTCTGCTCAAAGCTTCCAGTGGTGAGCTACTCCAAGACTTCAAATGCAAGGATATGGCGACTGCAATAGCAAGAAGCAATGGATAAGCAAATTTGATAATAAAAATGATATAAATGTAGTCACCAGTTTTCCCATGAGCTGTGCAGGTATTTCCCTACTGAGAAAGCTGAGACTTCTCTCCGTTGGATGAATCATTGCACGAGCAAGTAATAATCCATGAGGAAAGCACACACACACGGAAAACTTTTTCCGACATTATAAAAGATGTGGTATAGTACAAGTGTGAACACATTTCACATCAAACCCCAGGCAGTAGAATAACTAATACCTGTAAATTTCTGGTAGTTAAGTAATCCAAGAATCTCACTTCTGTGCTATTCTTTGCAATTCACAGACGCCCGATTTGATGAACATGTTTCCAGAAACCTCAAGCTTTCCATTCCAAGAAACACCAGGTACCAGCATTGTTTTCTATGAAAATCCAAGTGAGCTCAGCTTAGCACAAATGTGTTAATCCACAGAACAAGACACTTTATGTCACTTCAATTCCATGTCTAATACTTAAAGCCATCGTTCAGGCCTTGTGAAGCAGCACTCATTAATCCATATGCTGCAAACAGAAGAACCTCATTTATCCAGTTTGTTTTCAGTATGAATGCCAGTATTGATAAAACTGAAGAGTATCTGTTGCATGTGCATGAATGTGCTCATAGTAAAAATGACATTCACCATTCTTAGATCATCTTGAGTAAAGCCTGTTACAGAACACACTACTAAAATCCTTGTCAGTATCCGAAGTCACTTGGGGATCAGTTGAGACATCCACTTATCTATGTCTGTATCCAGAGTAGCATGGGTGCAAACACAACAATCTACATGACCCTTGTAAATGAAGGAAACCTTGGTTACAAATGGGTCAGTCATGAATCACCCATCTGGATTTCATCATATCTGTTTATCCAACACCCATGCTGATGAACTTTGTGGTTCTCCTGCAAAATGTCAAATGCACTTCCCAGACCTCATCTTTTCCGAACTAGTGGATCATCCATCACTTTAAAAAATGACTTCGTACACAGTGGCTTTCTTGTCCCCTGATCCAGTAACAATGTATTTGTCATCAGCAGAAATATCACAACTCAGGACCGATGACGGTTCTTTGGACTGAAAAAAAAGAAAAATGCAAGAAAATAATAATAATAATAGGAGTTGATGAAACATAACAGCTAACGGTTTCACTGCAAAACAGCTCAATAATGCTCCCTCTCACCTTCCCTTACCTCACTGACAGAAAACTCAGAAATTAAGTTACTACATGCAACTCAGATGACTATTTCTACATGTAATGACAAATATAAAACTCCACGTTTCATATCATCTAGTAAATCAGCTGCTTAAGAGCCAGAATCACTCTAATAATATACTGATCTACTGCCACAGCCACTCTGCTGTTGAGCAATTCCATATGACTTCCCCAGCAAGACAACAGCCTATGTCAGATAAGATTCAAGGAAATCACTGATATGACCATTTATTGAGTTAAAATAAGCTTTTTCAAAACACCATCACACAATCCTTCAATCTACACATGACGAATGCCTTACCTGGAATATACTTGCACCATATGGCGTACGCCAGGCATTGAGCAGATTATCCTTGCCTGTACTAATGAACCATTCCCCACAGTAAGCAAACTTGAGGGACAGAACACAACTTTCATGAAGATGAAGCTGGTATTTATCTGGCTTGGAATGGTGCAGAACCTCCACATTGCTGCTTTCCATGCTGAGGGGGGAAAATATAAAAAAAAGACATAATAAGCATGACGGAACAATCTGTAAGATATGACTGACAGAAACAGCTGATGGCACACACTTAACTCTGTGGATCTACCCAAAACAAGAAAGAAAAAAAACACAAAAAATACCCGAGCTCTAGGTTCAGGATAAAATGAGAAAAAGAGATCTTAATGAAGTCTGACATAAACTGTTTTGTGGAAACCAAGTGGTACTCAGTGACCTCTCAAGCCTTCGCTAAAAATCCCAAACCCCCGCATCTCCACTGAATCATTTGTAATTATCACACAAAGCATGTAAATGTACACAGCTGAAACAGCTCCAATGAGTTCACTGAAATGGATGGATGGATGAATGGTTACATATACAGGCTGCATTGAGTCGCATGGAAAACCCTGGCTGTGGTTGACATGGAACAATAAACACAGGGAGATGTCAAGCCACCAAAAAAAGAAAAGAACAGACCATGGGATCAAGTAGGTAAAGGGCAAACAACAAGAAAACCTGCATAGATTAACAAAGTTACAAATACATTGCAAACATAACTTACCCAACAGCCAGCCACTCTCCTTTTGGACAATAGCCTAATGAAAATATTTGAGATGAAAAGTCATGTTGCTGCAACTGTCGCCCCTGTAAAGAGAAAACACATTTTATGAATACCTTCAATCTTAACCAGTGACTTGTCAGGAATATAAACACTTAGATCTCTTTTTCTTTTCATGCAGAAATATACAGAAAATAACTAGAATTAGTTTTTGGTGTTTTTTTGCCCTGCATGTGTGTGTGTATGTGAAAAGCCTCCGCATACTTTTCAAAACAATGATGACAAATTAGTCTACAGTTTTTGCGGCAAGACAGAAAATGAAAAGCAATTTAATGGCCATAGTTGTGAGCAAGATTGACAACAAGAATGATGATATTCTACGCCATGAAATCATGTGAGGATTTCTACAAGCAACCATGTGATCTCTGTTTAACTTAGTGAAGACAAGCAATTGGTTATCTCAGACAGACACACTAGATGTAGAATGCTACTAAAGGCTAGGAATTATACAAGCATATAACAGCTGTGATGTATCTACTCTTACTTCTCTGAGATCCCAAGACCGCACAGTATTGTCTAGTCCACCTGTCCACAGCTTTGTCCCATCAGGAGATATGTCAATACAGCTGGCACCATCTGTGTGACCTTGGAATTGTCTGAAAACAAAAGACACCCATTTAAAGTACTTGATTATCTCATATCAGTCATATATTAAGTTCCTTACAACCTTTCGCCTGAAAAAGGAGGAAAAAGAGCAATGTACAAAAAAACAACAACCAAAAAACACATACACAATTATCCTTCACCTTCATGATTAGTAGAGCATGCAAAAAATACCTCCTAGATAGGTATGTATAAATTCATCCAGGATAAAACACCTGTCTATTTGAATCTTGCCAGTGATCAATGCCTTGCCACTGCTATCAAATGCTCATTGCAGAAAGCCACAGTAAAATTATTATGATGTGAAAGATCGAACATTTAAAAAAGAGAATCTACACAGATTAAAGAACTACATGTCTGAATGGGCTATAAGTATTGATCAAATCTGATGCTGAAGATACGGGAAAGTGGCTGAAATTAAAAATATTGTGACAAAAAGTAGACAAGGATGTCGTACCTGACTAGAGTCTGATTGTGTAGGTCCCACACAGCAATATGACCATCACTACAGCAGCTGAAACACACTTTGGCATCTGGGCTGATAGCCAGAGCATAGCAAGCAGGAGCACTGGAGTTGAGCTCAGCCTTAATACGTGGTGTTGGCTGGGGGAAAAAAAAAAAGTTTTCTGTTAATCGGACAGCGCTGTTTGACAGAAGCTGAAGTGTATCAGAAATCTTCTTTAGTGAAAACTGGTTTGAAAAAGTGAGTTCTAAATGTAAAGCCAGTTACTAATGAAGTGCATATTCTGCTGCAGCTGTCCAAGAGGCTTTTAGCAAACTAAGAATTTTGAAAATACCTGTTCAAAATATATTAATACATGCGTATAATTTGTCATTGCCATTCAGCAGCTGATGACCAACACATGACAATTTTTTAACTGCATAATGTATTACTAGCTCTCTTCAACACCTCTATGTCTAGCAAAAACGTTCTCCTCAAAAACCTCACTTTCCTTTTTTCACTTTTGAGTTATCATAAAGACACAGCTAGCACAGCCAACTCCCTGAAATTACAGTTTTGATATATGGTGCAATCGTTATGAATGAGGCTTGAACTATTTATCAGGCCATAAATAATGAGCTCAATGGCAAGCTGTTGCTGGCCACACTTCAGCACTGACAAGGATGATTTTTCTTTCATCACGAGTGGAATGCAAATGCTAACTGATGCATCAGTAAGCCAATCAATAACTCTCAGTCCAGCAGTCAATCTAGACTAGTTTAGGTGTTACAAAAACCCTCTTCACAGTGTTTTCATGATAAAACAGCATTCAGAAAGGGCTCTCGTATTTCCATATAAATTTCCATACTGATGTTCCCTCCCAACAAGCACAGTGAATGTTTTCTATTTCTGCAAAAACCATACATCAGGCAGCAATGAAAAATAAACTTTGTCCCTGTCTAGATAACTTCCCATTCTCACGGACGTTCAGGAGATAACTACTGAAAACTAAGTTTATTTGCTGTTAAAGTACTCACTGATGCTAAATCCCATATAGATAATGTGCTTGCTTCACCACCAACAATCAATGTTCTGCCATCTTGAAGAAGTTTGATAGATCGAATGTAGTTATCTCTTTGCTGTAAAAAAACAAAACATAAACAAAAACAAATTCAATAACTCAGCAAATTTCCATAAGCTCCAACAAACCAACATCTAAAACACAATAAAACATAGCTTTAATTTAAATGTTGTTTCAGGGTAGCTTCAGAGTCTGCAAAATTATTTCAGATTTTTTTTAAATTTGAAAACCAATCATTCAATGTTCTTGAACATATTATTATTAAACAATATTGAAATAAAGCCAGTTATTCCATATTCTTGAACATATGAAATGATATACTAACAACTAACACAACTGCCTGACAAAATTACTGTGTTCAGCTTCAGAAACATAGAGGAAGAGAAATCAGATATTGTAACATGAATGAATCACACATACCAGGCAATCCAACTGTGAGATTGGACTCTTGTTGCCAGGTTGGCTGATATCCCACACTTTGACACAACCCTGTGAAAAGAAGAAATTGTGTGCTGTTTTGTTGTTGTTTTTTTTCTTTTACCAAATTTTCAATGCTACTTCAATTCACTGGCTCAAAATTTGAAAGCGGTACGTGGCAAGATTTCATGGTGACGCACAGTATGGATATAAGGCTGTAAAAGTCAGAGCCAGGACATTTCCTCATTTATGATCTGCAAGACTTTAGCACCAAGTTCCACTGACATCATAAAGACCTCTCTATTTTTGATGTCTCCTCATGAAATGCCCTCTGATTATTCAAAGACTGCTACATGCGCTCTCATATCACTTAAAGACTACAAATAAATATAAATATTATGTCCGTGAGTCAATATCGCATGATACAGCAAGGCCAGTGAAGAAGAGAACCCACCTTTCCCCCTGTGTAGACATGTCGTGTTGGGTTACTGACAGTTACAGCACAGACCACTTCCCCATGGTTCAATGTGTTGATCTGACGTGCATGTCTTGGGATGCCTGGCCCAATCAGCGCATCAGGTGGGAATGGTACAGGCTGCATTTGGCCATCACCACTAACATGGAATGAATATGCTCTGCAGAGAATAAATAGTAAATGCCAAGTTAAGACCCTCTTCAGAATTAACAAAATAAACCATCCGCAAACAATGTTACAGACATTTGTTGTATACATCATATTGTTGCAGTAATATACATTATGCTAAATGATGATTGTTTATGTGACAAGGTTTGAATGTTTTAGGCCAACGAGCAGTTACCAACTTGATGTGTTTGTAAAATGAGCAAATAACTCTTTTTCTCATGCTCCATCACACAATGGTATAAAATCATCATCTTAGAAAACTATGTCAAGAAAGAATGATAAAGACTGCAAAAAACAAATTAACTTATTCATAAAACTTGATGAATTTCTTCTAACAGTATTGCATCTATAAATAATTGTATGCACTTACGGTTTCCCACCAGGAATGCTGTTGAGTGTTGGTCGCATTGCACTGTGAGATCCGTGAGCTTCAAATCCCACCTGATGAACAAAATGTTAACAGTGTCAAGTTTACACCAATACAGTCATTAATTCAGTTAACTTTCTAAGACATTTCCAGGGCAAAATCAGAAAATTACTCTTTTTTTTTTTTTTACAATCAAAAGAACACTGGAAAAAGTTTACTACAAAAGTGGTATTGCGAAATGAAGAGTACTTTTAAGCATATTTTTGTTTACTATGTAACTTGTAATGTAATTATAGATCTACTACTTTTCACTTCTTTAGCTCCTGTAGCTTGAGTGAAGATAACAGACATACAGTTGACTGATTAGACACTGACACACACCAAGAGATGGAACAAGTAACCCAGTAGGTAGTTTGCAGTTTGAGTTCCGAGAAGGCATGTTGACATGATAACTGTTATGTTGTGCAGGAAAAAGAAACATGATGAAAACATACAGTATAACCCAAACGACCGGACAGAAGGAGCCCCTACCTGACGATGACAACCCCCCCCCCCCCCACCACCACCATCCGAGAGAGACTAATTAAAGGAGGGTATGAGTAGACAGTAGATTTTTGTGAAAACAAATGTAAGAAAGGTACCAAACATGATACTAAAAGAAACAGCCACAAAATTCATGAATGCCATATAAATGAGAAAGATTTATCACTTTTCAGCATGTCTGACATTACACAAAATGAGAGTGGTCACCACCAACAACAACAACAATAACAAACAAGTGAAGGCAGTGTTAAAAATCTCCACTGTTGATGCACTTACCATGGGAGCTCTTGGAAAACTGTTGAGGGCACTGGCAGCACCCAGACCATTGGTGAGTGGACCAGCTGAGGTATAGGGAATGGGACTTAGTTCGGATGAGCTCATGTTTGTACCAGTTCGAGGCATAAAAGGATATCCTGAGTAAACGAATAAAGTTTTACAGCACAGAAATAAAAAGGGGGAGGCGACACACAGACATCTGAACTGATCAACAACCAAAGCCAATTCTCAAAAAGCAAATAAAGAAAGGTGGAGGACGGGAATAAGAGAAACATTAGCAGGAAAAAATCTAAATTTCACTGTATTTCACCCAGGAGGTGTTTTTTTGTCCCACAATAAATTATTTTTTTTGTTATTGTTGAAAATTTTAATTTGATATACTTGAAGGAAAACAAAACCCATGAAAATGCCCACAAATAAGAAAAAAGTTGAAAACTCAAAATGAAAAAGAGATGGGGTAACAAAAATCATACAGCACATTAAACAAAATAAAAAAAACCCTGACCTATCCACACTTAAACACAACTAATTAAGTAATTCACAGGTTAAAAAAGGTATGCAGCTGAGAGAGGTCATGGGGAGAAGGATTGGAAGGAAATTGTGGTGGAAAGTGTACTTAATAAAAAATAATACACGCAGTTACTGATATTTAAAATAGCTCTAAATTTTTTAAAAATTGACAGGGTAAAATACAAAAACCAACAGTTAATGTTAAAAAAGAATTTTATCACATACAATTTCATTCGATATTCCCACTATTCATTCAAACACGGTAAATGAATTTTTCTGAACTAGTCAGATCTTGCAAATCCAGGCAAACCAAATCATCCATACAGTATCTGTCACCCATAAAGGCTATAGCATATATATGAAAATATCAACTATTTTTTGTCTAAGAATACAGGACATTCTTTGGGTCAATTAAAACCTAGTGTCAGAGAATCTTCTCAGCAGGCCATTCTGTAAGCAAGTGTTTACAATTGCACTTTAAAATTCAGATAAGTCCTGCGGAGCTACAGCTCATCAAAAGTAAGTTTTCTTCCTTACCATGTTTGACACCAGCTGATGGGCCTGGCGTAGTGCTGCCTGAACTGGTAGGGGTGGCAGGCTTGGAAACTGGGGTGCCTGCTTTCTCATTCTGAAAATAAGAGAAAAAATCAAGCTACAATGATTTTGAGGAAGTGAAACACTGCTTACTCTTCATTCCAAATACAACATTTTGTTGTGCAGTGATAAATCTGACATGTGGTTAAATAGGGGATTCCCCCTGTTTGTTCTTCCTGCTAGTGGCTGCCATGTTATCCAGTATAAAGTCTTTATGAATCATGTTCACACAAAGTTTAATGCTCCCCATTGAACCACCAAGGCTTTTTCCTTCTGATATATGGACGGGCTTGGCCTTCATTACATCAGCTTTTGTGCCTATGTGAGTGGTGTCGCCCAAATGTAAAAATGGACTGTGATTTTCTATGGAAAAAATATTTTGAGGAAAGAAAAATAATTATTTCCTCTTTTTTTGTTTCATGCATGTTCAAAAAAAAAAAGTTGTTTCTTTTACATGTGATACATAGTTCTTCGTGGAAAAAAATTCACTATTCTTGTGAAATGCATGTATTATTATACTACCTATTTCTTCACTTTATAACAAAGTAATTTATCACAACATCAAAGTTCTGGTAAATTGAAGAAATTTCAACATGAGGTAATTTTGTTAACTGCCAAAGAACCACACTACTATACTTTGGCAGAAATAATTATCAAGTTTTTGGGCTTTGGGTCCACTTTTCCCCTTTTCTTGACACAATGACAACCACAACCGCCGATGCTTTCTATAAGACTACACATTTTCAGAAATATAATTAAAATTATGCCTGTTTCTTTCTGATGGAGCTCACTGCAACAACAAAATGTTATTTATTAAAGGTGCATCCAATGGATTTTGCATGCAAAATTGATTTGCTCATATTTAAGACGGACAAAATAGGTAATCTGTTTAATATCTGGAATCTAAACCTTCTTAATTCTGTTTGAATGGGTCAAGAAGGTACCACATGTATATGATACATTCCAGCCATCACGAGTCAAGCAGGTTTCTATTACATGTACTATTAGCAGTGGTATTACCATGGCAACTATTGATTACACTTGGGGCCAACTACACTGTATAATCATGATTTTAGTAATTACATGTATATTACAAATTTAGATTGGTATCCAGACCTCCACGGGAACCTTTTATCCAACCCACATCTCAATGGCAGTGCGGTTTAGCTGATTAATTTATGAAGTTTATTCAGGAGTAGTCTGGCACTGCAGAACAATTATATTCAGATATTATTTGATATCCAAAGTTTACCTCTGTGTACTTCTACTAAAACTTCACTAAACACCTACATATGAAGTTGTTTTGTTTTTTAATATTAGAAAGACAACTTCTCATAAAAAATTTGAAATGTATGTTTGAAATACTATACTCTTCGCAAGAAGAAAACAAACATAGTATGAGTTCGAGTTTGGAGAAAGCACATCGACATGATAACAGTCACCTTGTGCAAAGTAAAAGCAAGACGATGGGGAGAATACAACAACAATAGGACAGGAAGAGACCCTATTAAATGCACCCACCAACTGCCCGCAAAAAAAAAAAAACAAACTATTCTGTAAGTATATGGCTGTGAGTGTATTTTGGTGCCAAAAGGCTGAACAATTTCCATTCACACCTCAAACTCAGATCTTGACGACATTGTAGTTCATGACAATTAAATTAAATCAGATGGTTGTGTGTCAGAGTTCCAAGAGAAGGACATGATACCACTGTACTCGTACTCTGCTCTGGCTGCCATGTAAACATGGCTGTATGTGTGTTCTTCTTCACAACTGGCTCAGATCACAGTAAATCAGTGTCCTTGCAACCACACTCGATTTGTCTTTAATACTAATAAAATCTCACACGCATCCCATTCTCTCTGCCCTGAGGGTGGGTAAGTAGCTGGATGATGCAGGGTGTAGACTTATCAACTAGATGACAACTTCAATAAGGGACTCTTGAATAAAGCCTTCTGCAACTATCGGTTATATATGGACTGCTATAGAAAGGAGAATGCAAATATAAACCTCAGTGACATCTTACATACCAGACATCCTATTTAATACAAGTCATTTGGCTAAGGGTAGGGATGGTTATAGTTCAAGTTCAAATACTTGCAACCCTAAACCATGAACAACTGACACATCATTGAAAAATGAACAACTTTATTCTTTGATTTCCTTTTTTTTTTTTTTATCTCAGCCCATGTTAATGTAACAGCCTGCAAGGCTAAGGAAACAAAGTAAATCAAATTAGGCCTGGAGATTATTGTCTCCCAGCTATCAGACAAATTAATGTTTTATTCATTTTGTTCCAGGCAAGCCTGCATGAGACAGACAAGCATTACTTGGGGGACAGACCAGGCAATCACAAGGGGAAGGGATGGGCTTGGAGAAGAGCAGGGCAGGAAGTAGAAAACAGGTTGGGCACCAAGGACAGCGCCCTCTTGCAGCCAGGGTGGGATTACTCTGGATCAATACACTCATCTCCCTGGGGCTTACTGTCCTTCACCACTGGAGTTCTCAATCAGGCTCAGTATGAACTTTTGTCTCTGCTTTTCCCAAATACCACACTGGCCCGTACATTATGTACCCAACTTCACTTTTTTCAGATTAAAGCCCTAATGAAAATTTTGATTTCTCCACGTCTTCAGCAGTCTCTTGTGGATGCACTTCATTTGTGAATGTTGTTAATTCATTTGATTCCCCTTTATTCCAGGGAGGGAGTATGGCAAGGAGGGAATGAGGAAAACAAAACAAAAAAAAGAAAAGGGGGAGAAATATCTGTTTGTTACAATCTGTTTCTTTTATACCCATTTATCTCCTGAAATATCACTCCTCACCCTACTGGACAAAAGATACTGCTTTCTCTATGACGAGGATTAAACAGGCAACAAAAAGCAGTCCTGTATTTCTAATCACACATTTTTAAAAAAATCATTCAACAATACAACTCTGTGCACCTGTGGCATACAAATGTTAGTAATCCCATTTGGGGTAAGTGCAAGTATTAGATTTTCTCTCGTTTCCATTCCAGTAAACATATTTTTCTTGAGACTTTTGTCGACGGGCATAATTTCCTACTATCAGGGATGTAAAAAAAAAAGCCTGCGACGAACTGGAAGGAAATTGTGGGCCCTACTCAGATGCCACCAAGAATATTTTAAACTAATACAGATGTTTCCACGGTATACTTCATTGAATTGGAAGTGAAAGGCAACAGACGAAGAAATGTCCTACACAGAAAGATCACAGTGAGACTTAGTATCTGGTTTGCCAGATTACGCTAAAACTGCTGACCAATTTGAGGATGGCAGCAAGTATTACTGATGGACGACATTTGTCTTTGGCTTCACAATCGCCAGTAGCTTTGGACGAAAAAGACAGAAAAAGAACGAAGATTTACACCACGATACCACAGTAAACTAAGTTTCTAACTGCACATCAAGTATAAAAAGCGGGGGGAAAAACCCTTAAAAATCAGCCAATAAATTATCAACACGCTTCATACCCCAACTCAACACCTGTACTCAAATACCCTCTTCATTCTCTCTTTTTAAGGTGTGAAGAAGCTCTTCTCAAATTGTACATTATTAAATGAAGTGTCAGATGACATTTCCATACAGACTGTCTATTTCAGCTGGCAGATCTTCTACATTATCATGCCTTTCTGGACATACGTCCTGGTGCTCTTTAAACCAAAAGTCAGTTCATCCCACCATTTTCCAAGTACAATGATACTTTAAATCCACTACTTCTCATTTACAAATCAGGGAGGGAGGAGATTACTAGTGTAATTGTAATTTTTCCCCTTTAAACATTTGGGGACGTTTCACTAATCTGCCATGGGACCAACTGTTTTGCCCTGATCAAAGAAAATCATTCTGGTCCTGGCCTCAATTCCTCCCATAGCTGTGCATTTCCACTTGTTAATGAAGCGTGAATGGCAATATAGAGGGATGATTTTCTCTCCTCCTACTCCTCTCCACTGCTAGCTGAAAATGATTAATATTGATTTCACTGGCTGGCAGGAAGTGTTGTTAGACTCAGACCATTATTTATCCCTCATTAAATCAAGAAAATAATGTTTTTTATTTACTTTTTTTCCTGGGTTGCTCAAGAGAAAGAATCTGATAAGAGAAAATCAGAAACTAAAACCTTGCAAAGAAAATGTTTCTTTTGTTAATGATAATGAAAACAACAGGCATGAAACAAAACAGAATCAAGGCTGTCACATATTCATTATGTTATTTTATTCAAATTGATCTCTGCTTGAGTTTAATTTGAGTATTATTCAGCTCTTGACATTTCCTGCTCAGCTACAAGGCATGCAAACTGCATTAATTCACTTTCAGTCTCTTTAAACCTGACAGAAAAAAAAAGGCCCACCCGTATAATTATATCTCTCTCTCACTGATCAGCAAAAGCTCTGCATAATGAACCCACAGACAAAACTGAATCTCCTTGTTAAGCAACATAAAAATTTAAAAAATGAAACTATTGGGACAGCAATACTAAGAGAATTCTGCAGGAAATGGAATGCCGATCAACTGTTTTAGTCTTTTGAGTTCCTGACATTCAATGGAAGTTGGGCCTCACCCAAATCATGAGTCTGGGTGTTCCCTAGCAATCTTTTGGGGTGGTAGTTGTATTCAAACTTTCTGATCTTTGTCACATACTTGCCACCCAACCAAACCATGATGAAAGTTCAAATACTAGTAACATTTATTGAGAAACTTTGTGCCTATAGCTGGTACCCTTTACAGGGATGCATTAATGCTACAAGATGAACTCTAACATCATTTGGTTAACCACAAAAATCCCATCTCATACGACCCAAAGCTACTGGGAACTCTGGTGATCTGAGACAAATTAACACAGCTTCAACAGAGCATGTACTAACAAGTGTTTGACCAAGTGGAACCCGGAAGAGAAAGAAATAATTGCCATGGAAAAGTACCAGTTGAAGTTTATACAACTTCAGTTAGAGAAACAGAAAAGCTAAATGAATCACATTATCAAAACTTTTCTAAAAGAGGACGTTGCTAATGTATAAAGTTACAATTCAACATCAGTATTTACAAAACAGACATGTTAATTTCAATATCACTCCAGTCTAGTTGACTTTAAGCCTACACAAACATAAGGTAAAGAAGATGAACATTGACAGGGCTGGAATAAATAATCAGACAAAATTAATGACATTACTTTGAGTTCAACAAAAGAAAACAATTTACATGCGAGACACAACATCTCACTGATATTCTGAAATTTCATGCTGTCGGTACAATAATTTAATATTTTATAAACATACGCCCAGCTTTATCTAAGGCGCCATTTGTTTGTTATTGTATCAATTTCTGTTTGGTCTGAGAGAACAGGACGCTTGACGCCTACGTTAGAACATATATTATTGCGGAAACTGGCGCACAGATTAAATCTTAAATACAACGTACACACAACATTTAACAAATGAAAAAATGTCAGAGATTCACACTATGATGATTGATCCATGTTATTCTGATGTGAGGCTTAAAACAGAGACAAATCTGAAGAAACATATCAGAAAGCCGAGACCTGACCAAAAGTGACAACACTGCATTTGATGGTCACAGAAAAGTGGCTGAGCACAGATTAGTCTTGAAGATTTTTTTTTCTTTTAATGTTGCTTCACTGACATATCAAAATGTGCTTGGGGGGGAGGGAGAGAGAGACAGAGGAACTTTACAATCTGCTAACTGTAGTGCAATTCTCACCAATTCTGTGCATTTATAATCAACTGAGAATGGTGCAACAAAATGAATAGTCTTTGTTAGTACAAACTGCTGTTACTGGTGAGTAACTACGTGTTCATATAAAATCACAAGAACAATGTAGTTGAAGAATAACAGTGAATGTGAGAGGGACTTACATACTACACTGAATATTAGAAGTATACAGAAAAACCAGTGCCATCTTGCTTCTCCATGCCGTCAGATGTTTGTATCACAATAGACATACATTCCATACAAACTGGTTCAACTCAAGCACAGCCAAACATACACCACTACTTCATGACTATATAGACAGACATTCACTGCAGGTAGCAAATCAGGTAGGACACCACAACACAGGTCTGGTTCAGCTGTCAATGACCCTGGGCTCTTCCAGGACAGCCCACAAAAGGAACACATTCAAGCCCACCACCACCACTAATAACATACCTCTTTAGGCTTGGAGGATGTTGAACTGGCATGAGAAGAGGCATCACTTCTGGGACTCATTCTGTCTCTCTCTCGCTCCTGATCTTTTTTAATCGTCTCTTTCAGAGCATGTTTCTCTCTAGGGGACATATCCCCATTGGCAGGAGAGGTGTTGTCCTAGAGAGGCCGTGACAGACAGAGTTGAGCTTAACATGCACACAAACATACACACAGACATGAGGAGAACAACACACCAAAACAGTGCAGCTGTGAAGTTAAGACTGTCTGAGTCGTGTACAAAGTAGGCTTGCTGCAAGATGATGGACACACACGCACACACACATGAGCACCCAAAAACTGGGAGTCACTCAAAAATCCCTATCAACAGAATGGAACTGTTACTTTTTGAGTTTGTTATTTGACATGAAGAATCATTAAATGTAATAATCAGGCAAAACAGTTTTATGAAAACTTGAAAATTAAAGCTAACCATTGTTACCAGCATGTAGATGAAACAAAAGTGTGGTTCCAAACATGACTAAATAATTAGTGTGAAAAAAATAAGACTTGTTGCTTCTTGAAGGAATAAAAAAAACAACAACTTGGAACCAAAAAAAAAAATTGCGACAAAAATGTCATCTCAAATATTATTAGCTTCATACTGTTCTCATTTCATGAAGTTAAATATTACTTTACATGGTCCAAGTTGCACTGGCATGGTTACATTGAAATATTACTGATTGACTGCAAACCTTGAAACAAAATCTATAAAAACATATCTGAAGGTTTAGTCAAAGTATACTGTGAAAAACTGAATCAATAGGGTTGTAAAAATTGACTTACATCCACAACGAGATCTTGGTCACTCTTCTCACCATCACTGTCCTGGAAAGAACAAGAATTATTGACAGGTGAGATAATAGTAAATTTTAGTTTCATCAAGAAACTTTCGAACAGAAAAAAAGAACAAAAACCGTTAAGGAAATTCTATTGAACAGCTTTACATCTAAACCTCTTGCAGTAAATTTCCCTTGCATCAGTTAGATCATATTATAGGGTATTGAAGAAAACAACTTGTTCACAAACTGAAAGACTATATGGGTTATAATTGTCAACCAATTCATGGTCACCAGATATCTGAGCTAGAACATGGATGATAAAAGCTAATTTCTAGAAATGTCTAAGATGTAACAGATCTATGAGAAGGAATTCACAATTTCAAACCCATGTAACATGAAACCTCTCATGTATACACAGAACGGCAGACACCTGGTGACAACCCCTTTTTCACCAAAAATTCGATGATGGAATTATATTTATTTTCTCTGATTATGGGTGAGTATACTTGCATTTCAAACGTTTGTAACTGAAAACATATTTAAGACTTAAGGAATACATTTTAAGTTTTAAAAACACACACACACACACACAAACAAAATAAAACTGGACGTCCTAAACACTTATGCAATTTCACGTTAGGGCCCACAATCCATTCTCATCAAGCTAAGAATATACAGAGAGAGAAAACTTACTGCTGCCTTTTCTTCTGCTCTCCGTTTCTTGGCCTGATCGCTAGCTTCAGGCGTTCTACTTCTGTTTCTGAATTTTTCACGCTCTAGCGGAGAAGCAGAACGTCTCTGAAAAACAAAGACATTAAAAATTTGATTAAATTTCCCAGAAACAAACAATCAATAAATGGTATTTAATGTAACAACAAGCATGGCCGTAGTCTACAGTTTTCTTTGAACAATTACTACATCCAGTAGAAATAAACATATGCACAGAAAAATCTCCCAAATGTTTGCAAATTATTGTAGCATTCAATTTTCTCTTTAAATAACACAAAACTGCATGCATTAACGTGTAACTGACAAAAACATACTTTCACAAAGGTTTCTGATATCAGATTAGGGGAATGAAGTTAAGAGGCAACTGCACTTGGCAAGGGAAGAAGGAACTGTGGTTTGTTTCCACTCCCCACTTTATAAAACCAGATTTTATCCCGATAAAGCTGAGTTAAAATCTGGACCATCAAATTACTTGAAAATGCAGTACCTCTCGTATCTGCAACAGTAAACATTTGAGCTCTTTATTGAATGAGGCTCAAGATGCAAGTACAAGCTCCAAAGATCAAACACCAGTAATTCTCTATATAAAAAAAATATCCTTCATCTACATGTGAAATTAGAAGAGCAGTTCTCTGGATAACTGTCAAGTAGTTTTGCTCCTTTTAAGTGCCTCCTTGCATAAACTTGAAATGATGCCAGTCAGTTACATAAAGCTTTAATAACAGCTATATAATTCTAACCTTGCCTGACTTTTCAATACCAGTTTGGCTACACAAACACTACAGTATTTGTACTTTCATTCAACTCCAGTACTTGTGCTGAGATTCAACTACTCTCAAATACTTTCTAAAGCAACAATTTTCCCAGTTTCGCAGCAGCCTCCGTCTCCATTTCACACTCATACTTTTTCTTTACACTTCTTCTCAGCTGCCATTCTATCCCTAATCTCTCTTTTTCCCTCCCATATTTTAAACAAACATCTCATTTTTCCAAACATAGGTGACCTTTCAACAAAACGCACAGGAGCTGGCAAGAAAACCTTGATGGGTAAACACAGTGCTTTCTCCTGCCGTTTGCCCAGCATTAATGCCTGTGATGAGGCAAACACTTGAGAGATAATTAGACACAGAGTTCTAAGGAAGAGGGGGATAAAAAAAAAACTTCTAAAGGGATTCAAAAGGGAAAACTTCTGGGCAATACTTTACTCAATGTGCCACTGCACATACAAAAGTATTTTATTCTCTGCTGTACTAAGAATGTACTCTTTACTTTGCAGTTGCCAGCTTTTACCAATTCTTTCTTCTTTGACTGACAATTCTACTTTTACACTATGGCTACACAATTCATTGTAAGTCCTGGAAACACCAGTTTCTTGCTTCAAACTTTTATAATTCATGTTGTTTTTTTTTCCAGACCTGTCCACTAAATGAACATTTCAATACTGTTTGCTATGATTTCCACAGAAAGTAGAGCACTATTTATACAAAACGCTGTAATACATTTCACAGATTACATGGTGTATTCTGTATTCTGCATACTGAGTCACCATTGTCTTGCACTTCATTAAACTGGCTTTTATCCTCAAACCTGGCAGAAACTTCTTTTTGCACATAAACATTATTTCTCTTCTCCTTCCCAACACCCTAAATACAAGACAGTGCTATGAAATAAGGGACAGTTGGCAGATCTGCTTACCACCTGCAATTTATGTAACTTTCAGAATGACATAGTGATACATAACTTTTTAATTCAACAGAATCTAGATACTCTCTTCAGTCTCAACATAAAACATATTTGCTGACTGCGATAGCATACTGAAAGAAAATCCAGGCCAAAAAGCTTTGATACTGTTCCCTTCAAAACAGATGTTTCCAAACAGAACAGCCAAATGGACATTTCTGATTAGGTTTTATTCTACCATTAGTACACAGCTAGAGCATTTAATTTTGTTATGACTTGTACATAACTTAAATATTAAAAGACCCACATCCTGACAGCAATGTCCACAAAAGCATACATCTTGAAAAAAGCTACACCTAATACATAAACATGTACTAGAACTCTTTGAAATAGGTGAAATAAATTACTATCTGGTATGGGGAGTGCTGTAAATATTCCAGCCCTGGTGTATTTTTTTACCAACTTTCAACCATGGACACAACATGTGTTCAAAAACATACAAATCCATCTTCTTTCACACATTCATAATCATACTATTATGTCAATTAATCCACGCTTGTGAAATTCTCACAAGTACCCACATCATGAAATACATTCAGCTGACAGACTTTGGTATTCAAATCTACAGGCATTATCTGGGGATTACTACTACTACCACCATGATGTCCTCATAAATTTATCCTCTTTCTAATCTTCTTTTTCACTCTTACAAAGTAATTTTTTCTGGTGACTAATAATTTTCCACTGGTTGCGGTTCTGGGTGTTTTTACCGCTCTATTAAAGCAATCAATTTTCCCCCGGTTCATCTAATGCCCATCTCCACGCTGACAGATCCACTCAACCACTAACAAGCTCCTTTACAGCTTTAATCAACAATGATTTACTTACATGCTTGTCCTCAATTGCTGGGGAAGAGAGGGAAAAAAATATTTTTTTTAAATGATGGAAACAATGTTTTTGTCAATTCAACGAGCTCTGCTCTTTTCTGTAAATAAGCTGGCAAAGTGGCAAAGGAAATACAGTAATTGAGGTCTTTCTGTGTAAAACTCTTTCAAATAATCATTTACCATGCAAATGAACATAAAACCAACCATGCTGCTGCTTTCAATTGGAAACATTTAACTTGTTATTATGAAGATACTGTAAGTCTTTCAGCCAAGTTTCTATACTTAATCATAGTTACTTCACTCAGTCTTACATCAAGAAAACATCCTATCTTCATTTTGTGTATGACAGAGTAACATTCTCACTTCAAAGCTCGGCAAGAAATTCTTTCACAGAGTGCTGATGCCAAACATTAAACCATATCTGAAGAGCCAAAGATCAAAATGTTTATAATTTTGAGAAAAAGAAGTTGTTTTTTTTGTTGCACGTTTTCAAAATTTGGGTTCCTTCAGATTCCAAAATGCTGAAGTGGGTGGTATCATTGATACCAACTTTCTGAAGGACCACAGGTTGCTGATTGAGTAAAATCACTACTTCTAAAGTCTTAAGAGTGCCTTTTGATTTTCACCTCCCAAAGGATACAGGCACAAGACAGAAGAAGTACTCTTACCTTTGTCTTCCCCTTTGAGGGCATTCAAGCCATGAGGCATGGGAAATGCTCCCTGTGTGAAGCCCAGAAAACCTGACCCACTGGAGACAGGAGGGATGGGGGGCTGTAGCCCAGCAGGGTGAGGGGTCAGTGGGATGGGCGGGGCATGGGCGTGAGGCAAGTGTTGGGCCTGCATCTGTTGCTGAAAAATGATACAATATCAGTAACTGGGCAATATGAACAGTTAACCTTCGCCATACGTCCTGGGACTAATGGGCCCAGAAGCAGTTCAAAATGTTTGTAATTATCTTATAGCTTTTCCCAGAGATTTTTTTTTTTTTTTTTTTTGAAATGCCAGGTTTTCCTCAATGACACCATTGGCCATCTTCCCATGGTTTTAAAATTTTAAAATATGCAATTGGGTGCTCACTAACCATTTCCTATTTCCTACCCATATGTCCTCAGGTCTCACAGACACCAATCTTTTAAGAGGACACTGCACATAAGATTTTATTTGTCATGTCCTTAATCGTATGTCCTGGGGTCTCAGATACACCATACTCCAAGAGGATTTTACTATTACATCTCTACTGGTACGTTCTGGGGTCTGACAGACACTACACTTTTAAAGAGAGCATTTAGGAGCATGGTGCCAGTTAGACACCATGATGTACGCCATGCATAGTTTTTGGCAACGTACAGCGAAGGTTAAGTATAATTTTGTATTCAATAGCCTGCTTTTGGATCAATCCCCACATCACTGACGTCAGAGGACAAAGGTGCAGGCATATCTTTGGGGGAAGGAACACTTTTTCCATTATATTGAAAAATATACATTTATTTACCACCACCACAGTTTGTTATATCTGCGCATTATGTAATCACATTCAGAAATTGTTTACACAACATGATCTTTGCTTCTGTGATTCACAAAACTAAAGGTGACACAGCAATGTATTTTTTAGATACAAATTTATTCCCAGATGCCAGCAAAACAGAATAACACTATAAAGTAAGTCAGCTATGGACATTCACCCCCTTCTTTTTAGAAGAGCTGATTCTAAGTCAATGCCAGCACTTGTGCTCACTGATTTTCTAGTTCAATCTGAGAAACACACCTGTAAACAAGTACATGTACAACACTGGGGGACAAAGCAAACAACAAGTACACCATGAATTTTCACACAGGTCAACCAAGGTAGGTATCACACGCTGTTTTTCCCCAATGTTCCTCCTTCCCTCTAAAGAACTACAGTACTGCTGCCCTTCGGACACGCGTTTCTTTCCTCCCTCCCTCTAAAGAACTACAGTACTGCTGCCCTTCGGACACGCGTTTCTTTCCTCCCTCCCTCTAAAGAGCGACAGTGCTGCTGCCCTGCGGATACGCAATTCTTTCTTTCCCCCTTCCCTCTAAAGAACTACAGTACTGCTGCCCTGCGGATACGCATTTCTTTCCTCTTTCCCTCTAAAGAACTGCAGTACTGCTGCCCTGCGGATACGCATTTCTTTCCTCCTTCCCTCAAAAGAACTACAGTACTGCTGCCCTCCGAACACGTGTTTCTTTCCTCCTTCCCTCTAAAATTCTACAGTACTGCTGCCCTTCAGATACGCGTTTCTTTCCTCCTTCCCTCTAAAATTCTACAGTACTGCTGCCCTTCAGACACGCGTTTCTTTCCTCCTTCCCTCTAAAATTCTACAGTACTGCTGCCCTTCAGACACGCGTTTCTTTCCTCCTTCCTTGTAAAATTCTACAGTACTACTGCCCTTCTGACATGCGTTCTTTCCTCCTTCCTTCTAAAATTCTACAGTACTGCTGCCCTTCAGACACGCGTTTCTTTCCTCCTTCCCTTTAAAGAACTACAATACTGCTGAAAGAGTTAAGCTTTTACCTCTTGTATAAAAGACAATGCATATTAAAGAAACAGCAATCAACACCATTACTGTTGCAACAATGCTGACAACTGAAAGTTTCATAACGCAGATGGATGGATGAACCAATAGAATATGGATACTATCAAGTGTTAGAAGCAACAAAATGGAAGACAAAAAAAAAAAGCCCAAAGATGACATTTCTTTATGATTACTGGCCTGGATATTTCTCTAGCTGGCAGATGAGACTTTTAATCATGCTAATAGCCAGGAACAAAGCGGGCGCCAAGACAGAACTCAATTTCAACCTCATCACTGGCTGGGCTACCACGCTAATGAAATCAACTGACTGTGGATTAGACTAGCTTCCCTCCCTCTCTCACCCTGTCCCTTCCCTTCCCATCGGTCTCACTAATCTGCTTGGAAGCCGGGGAGAGAGAGAGGAGAACTGATGATGGTGGTGGACACGCGTGCGCAAAAAAAGTAGCCTGAGGGAATCACGGGGCGGGGTTATGGGTGGGGAATACAGGGAAGGTGTAAAAGACGTTTCTTTTCATGTCACTAATTACTGGGGGGGGGGGGTGACGGTGAAAATGACTTCTGCTTTCCGCCTCTGGCATTTGAGAGAGGGGGGGGGGGGGAAGAGGGAGCGACATATAACGAGAGAGAGAGAGAGAGAGAGGGAAGGAGAAAGGGAGAGACAGGAGGAAGAGACATAAAGAGAGAGAGACTCACATTGAGAGAAAGAGAGAGGTAGAGAGAGGAGGGGATGTATAAAACGAGAGAGAAAGAGAAATGTAGAGACACACACAGAGAGAGAGAGAGAGAGAGAGAGAGAGAGAGAGAGAGAGAGAGAGAGAGAGAGAGAGAGAGAGAGAGAGAGAGAGAGAGAGAGAGAGAGAGAGAGAGAGAGAGAGAGAGAGAGAGAGAGAGAGACGGTGGAGTACCGTCATCATGAACAAGAGAAATGACCAGCATAAAGCATAAGCAGCTCTGGAATCCCCACATAAGCGGGGTGACTACATTGTACTATGCTCGCGCCTACTATACGTCAGGGACAATCAATCACCAATAGGGGAGGGCGGTGTTGGTGAGCCAGAAGATAAAACACAAGATAATAAATGGAGTGAGACGTCACCGTGTACAGGTCAGCGCTGCATACGAAATGGTCGATATTGCATACATGTCGGTCACCATCATTCTATGCGTTATAGATACCGATGGAGAGAGAGCAAAGGGGGAGGAGTTCAATGGGATTTTTTTTTCTTCATTCTTTCGCTTCTGATATAAATAGTGGGACTCGTCTACACAACCCCCCCCCCCCCCTTATTATTTTTTTCTTGAAGTAGATGGTGTGTGGGAGGGCTGTGGCGGCGACTGAGAATAAGCGGAAATGAGTAATAATCAGCCTAGGATGAAAGCACCAAACATGAGAGCTATTCAGCATGCGGCTTACAGGCCTACCGCGGGCAGCGTAACCCCAGCGGCCCACTGGTTCAGCGAATTCACTACCACACCGGGCTCGGCTGGGCAGCACTGCGTGAATGACAATCTACCCGAGATCCAGGCAGGATTCAGTAATACAATGAAACACGTTCAAAGAGGTTATAGTAACAAGTTGATACAACTTCTTTAAACCTGCTCCAGTCTACATGCGCACTAGCCGATTCTGATTGGCCGACTGGTTGAAAAGTGACGTCACGACACTGAGTTTCAATGAGACCCCGCGCGCCAGACAACCAGTTGGACGTCACTGAAATCCAATGCCGTTACGTCACAGCCCAACTAGTCGGCGATCAAAATCCGCTCGTGCGCCCCTACCCTAACTCTACCCTTTGATTCCCATATCTTACGTAAAACTCGTATAATTTTTTTGACCTGCGCATTTCTGCACTGTGTGAAAGAAGTGCACGTGTGAGCCAACAAACCTGCACCTAACATGATAATTAAACAAACACATAAAAAAGACGATGTTGTTCCTGTGACCTGGTATCGGTAATTACGGACAAAATGTTTTCGTTTTTGTGTTGTGTTTCAAATCTCATGCCCGACAAAAAAAAAAAGACTTGATCCCCCGCTGCGGTGGGGTTTAGTGTCCTTGATTCAAGCTGGGTTTTTGCTGGGCATCGCTACACAGCCTTTCTATGAGAAATGTCGATATTTCATGTATTTGGCTGGTGTTATTTGACTGCTTGAAGCGTCCGACTCGCCGACCTATATTCTCAGCAGCCGAGGGGCCAGACGAGGGCAGTAAAGGTCAGAGTAGGCCCAGGCATCCGCGAGGTGTGCAGATAATCAGAACTTCTCGTTAATTCACTGTGACATGACCGCTGAAGGGGAAAAGGGGCCCCACAAGAGCACAGAAAAAATGGGGGAAAAGAACCTCCTACGACAGATCATTTAAAGCGAGACATTTCATTCACATATACTTATAAACTGTCAAACCCGTAGAAAGGAAAAGTGAGGGTAGCCTATTATATGGAGAGGAGGATCACACTGAATGACAGATGAATAGCAAGGTACTTTAAAAAATCCACAAGTAATAATAGGATAATAACAGGACAAGACATTAAGAGCGCTATAATAATTAATACATGTATTATATGTTAGACATAATGCTTCTGCTTTCTTATGCTGTGTAGTCAAAGACATTTATCACTTAACTGATAGAAGGAAGAAGAATAGCACCAGTTGTGAGCCCTATGACAGACAATACATGAGACGCTTCACCGCCCCCAAGCCACCGTCAAAAGCTAGATGGTGTGAATACAATAACACTTGGATCGAAACGGTAAACTCTGCAACTTGTCCATATAAAGAACAAGGATATCCAATCTGGCCATCTGATGCGAAGGATTATACGATTTCTCCCATTCACGCCCATGGTTTACACGGGCTACACTGCATACTTATTCAGACTCACTCCAGACACAAATTTCAAGCCCTCAATCTGTGCTTGCACTGAAACCCAGATTTCCAATTTCCTCCCGTCTTTCTGGGGAGAAAAACGAGCACTTGGCGCCTTTTCTTTGGAACAGACAAAGGGATTTTGTCGTAACATGCACTCAGCTGCAAGATGTTTTCTGTTCTTCCAGTTCAGATCAACAGTACTTCTCCCCCATGTTTCCCTTCCCCATTTCGCCTTTGTGCTCCACCCATGCGTGTACTTCCCATTCAAATCAAAGCAGTCTCGAATCGCCCACCTTTTTCAAATTCAGAACATATACAATAACAAGTTAAGACGAAACCGAGATTTCTTCAGCATCCTAGTTCACACGAAACTCGCGTTTACAACATCCCATTTGTTAACACCCCTACCATCTCTTTTCTTCTCTGACATAGGGAATGTACGTTAAGACTGCAGTGTGTTATCTTACCATCTCCAACACCGACTGTTCCTTTCAAAACCTAAATTTCACGCCAAGTGCATTATTTTTCGATACCGCCATTTCTTCCGCACTCGGGGATGTGTACATGTGGTTATGATCTATCTCTCATTCTCTTCATTCTCTAGTAAACCCACACAAAAAAAAAAAGAAAGAAAGAGTATAACAATCGGGCATGGCGAGAGTATAGAATACACGCCCTGGAAGACGGTGGATTGTTCATCCCATTTTCTCCTGCCTTTCAACTTCAGCTCAGGGGCATTGCGGGTAAAAAACGCCCGAGTCCTGCAAAAACATTCACCCCTGACCTTTGTGTGTGTGCCATATTTTGCTCGGAGCGCGAACTTCGGGGTGCCTGCGTGCGTGTTTGGTTACTGTGGACATAGGAATGAGCGCCTCGATTGTCTGTAATTTGCTGGCTTAAAGGAAAAGGTTGTGCGTTCTTTAACCAGGCCACGGATTGATACAATTGACTTAAGCATGCAAGTAACATGTGCCTCGCGTCTTCATTTGCTTTTCTTCCTCTTCCAAATTTCACACCGACCACCACCACTACCAGCCTTCCCTATGCCTTCGGCATTAACTTCAGAAAGAACACTTCAAGCCGTCCCCAGTCGTGGCTTAAAACTCACCCCCCCCCCTCCTCCTTTTCCCCACTTCTCAACCCCCGTGCCTTTTTTTCCCCTCCCCATTTAATACCATTCCATGTGCCTCGTGCAAAACCTCCCGCTCTTTGTTTTCTAATTCAGCGTCTTTATATCCTGGCCTCGCATTACTTGCCTCACCCCGACCCAATCAATTCCGCATTGCACTCGTTCTTTTCATGTTGCTGTTGGGGCCCAGTGTTTCTGTGGAGATAACGATGTGAGCAGGTCGGGGGGGGGGAACACACAGCCTGGCAGTCTCCCCGCCTGGAGCTGCTACACAAATGTAAATGTTAATGTTACTGGGAGCTGATGGAGATGAACGGACAGAAAACGACAGACGCTGATTTGGGTAGACACGGGCAGGAAGTGATGTAGGCCAGCGCTAAGATAGAGACACCCCCCCCCCCCCGGTAAATTTCTGTATCATGCATGCTCGATTATTGACGGGCCTGGGTGCTCACGGCACGCAATATATAAATATTCCGAATGTGACTAGAAGAAATAGCTTCAGCAGCAACAACGCAGAAACTGCAATTTGACTTTGGAGACCAAACCATATAAACAAACACGAGAAGTTAATAAACAGCTAAGGACCTTTGTAACAATGTCTCACTGTGGTTCTCTGGTTCTTTTGTCAATCTAAACCACACATGTACACATTGAATTATTACAATTAGTGAGATATAAAAACAAAACTCCATTTAAGACATACTCAGACTCCTGACATTTTCTCGCGATAATACAGAAGAAAATACACATTCCTAACATTTCGTGCCCTTTCACCTTCAGGCCGACTGAATTATGGGTCTTCCTATTTTCTTCCATTAGACGGTCATACCTGGTGTTTTAGTTCCGTATCGACGCTGACGCCAATGAAGCTGTATGGAAAACGATTTTCCTTTGTGTTATTGGTAAACTGAGACACCGAAGCAGCTAGATAAACAAGACACCGTAAGCAAGTGCACAAATATTTAATGTGCAAACAAAAACATTTTATGGTGCAATAACTACTTGATAATTTATCATATTACCCTTTCAATTGGCGCTTTCAAGTAGACCCCCCCCCCCCCCAAAAAAAACAGCAATGCGGCTTCAGTTACACAGAGCACACTACATATTCCAGTTTCATTCGCACTTACTTGCCATTATTGATTAACTCTCTCAAAATACCCCGTGCTTTACAAGTGGAACAGTTACATACACGAAATTCCTATGGGAATCTATATTTCCATCTCATCTGACATCTCTTTGCAGCGAAGTTACTAAGGATTCGGAAAATATTCGTCGTTTCAAACACTTAAGACAATACCAAAAAATATACGCAGAGGTCAGAGAATCAATGTGTTCGGTGAAAAAAGAAAGATGGACAAAGTGTGAAACTCCCCACACTGAAACTCTTAACATGGTGGCTACGTGTGGATAATAAACTGTGTAGACAAATTAATTATATGACTCCACAATAGTCTAACTTTGCTCCTTGACAGTAATTTTGGTTTAATGTTAAAATTTAAGCCAGAGGGGCTCTTACTATGGAGTAATTCAATACAATCATTGCCTAATTTCTCAGCTGTATTATAGCAGTGTCATTTCACTAAGAATATGGCGACAGGCCTGTTTTTTTTTTTTTGGGTCCCTGAACAACTCAAAGAGCGGCAGACCACGGGCTTGGAATGTGTGTGTGTTAAAGATGAATATGCGTACATTAACAACTACATTTTAAAAAAGTTATATTTCCAGGCATTCTTAGAAAAAACAACTTTTTTTTGAATTTGAAATATAAATATTGGAATTACATTTACCTGAAAAAAATTAGCCTGCCCATGCGAACATTCCTTTATGTAAAAATTGGGTCATAACATGCGAATTCCGATTTTTTTTCTTCCTTTTGTGGTTGTTGTTTTCCCTTGACAACTGAAAATTTTTTATCCCCTCCAAAAAACCCACCAATTAGCTGATCCTCCATCGAGACTCTAGGATTTACCGACACCCTGTATTTGACTTATCAATCTTTGTGGGTCGATATCCAACCATTTTGGAGATCTCTGATTTAGGTCAATCAATACACCCTAAGATTCAGCTTTTAACAAGTAACATGGCAAAATGATATCCCAATATCTGTGATGATGCAGAAAAGTAGTGGTGGCATTACTGACACTAATTCTTTTAGATCTACATTTTCGACTGTTCCACAGTTTGGATGACAACTGCACGCGGCAAGTCATGTTCGCTGAACTCAGTCAATGGCACATAACTCCTGACTTAATCCACCTTTGTGATACAAATTCTTTAAAGCAGAAAATTCTGTGCCTTTATGTACGTCTCTTTTCCCCGTGGCATCCCGACATTTGTCTTTAAATAACAAGGCACAAAGAAGCGGGTTTGGAGTGGGCTGTGGCTGAGAAGGAGTTAATTTATCACTAAGGTTTCACTCGACCCTTTGTATATTTTCCCTGGCCTCATGGAGAGATCTGCTGGCGCGTAATCCGAGATGCTATTTATTTTACTGGAGGCTGGGACCCACCATTTAATATGGTAATAAATGTAAACCTCCAGGCAGGGGCTTCAAAGAGGGAAGGGAGGGAATACAAACCCAAGTCAGAAACTGTCATGAACTGAACATATGCCTTTGAAGAAATTAAGCTCATTCCGAGTATGTTACACATTCAAACTAAGGTAATACACATTACAGCTATGACAAAGCCTTGCATTGGCATACAATGATCTTTTGTTGCATTGGTGTCATATGGATGAAAATCTACTGACAAAAACTAAAAATACCTGACAGAGCAAAAGTGTTGGAAAACAATAGTTTTTATAATTATGTTGCTTGAAACTTGGGACGAGGGTCAAGCAGAAAGGGGAGGGGTGTTGGGGGAGAGTGTGTCAAAGAGAAAGTTAGAAATGTTTCAAAATCACAAACTGTAAGACAAGAGAGGGACCATGACCCATGAATATGTTCCACATAGGTTTGAAAGGTTTTTCTGATTCCTTCCTTTCATGACCAGTCTTCTGCTCCTTCTTTTCACAACCACCACCAGCCCCCCCCCCCCCCCCGTTTCTTGCACACAAAAAAAAGAAAAAAGGAAGAGGTGGTGCAGTCTGAACACTTAAAAGACATAAATCAGGCCTGAATCTAAGAAGCAAATCAAAGGATGTTAGTTCTTCCCTTATCTAAATCAGTTTATAATAATTATACACACAACTGAGTAATATACTTGACCCTGGCTCAGCAGTTAGCCTACTTTGGCAGATCCTGTAGTAAAATCTGTGCAGCTTAAAATAAAGGTGGAATCTCTCAATTTACTGCCATTACAAATTTAGTCCATGCTCTGTGTCAAAGTAGGCTAACTGCCGGGCAAGCGCCATGGATACTAGCTCGGGCCATACCCCTATGATAGCGTTGAGCTCCTGCATGGTGACCTGCTTGGCTCTTTCCACAGCTGCAGCCACTTGCTGTTGGTGCTGTCGGGAGGGAAAACAAACAGTGAGTGTGTGAACACAAGCATGAGATTGTTGGTGAGCAAAAAACCATTCCTGCACACACAGAACCACACGGCCAGCAAAGGTTTCCCAGTCTGCTTTGGGTGGGGGAGGGGGTGGGGACTGTGTTTTACGTTGTTATCTCACAGTTTATATAGCCAAGCAGAACAAAGATAAGTAACATTATGGAGTTCTCTGACGTGCACCAACCCGCCCCCCAACACATACAAGTGTATTTTTTCTTTCTATCTTCACACCCCCCACCCCCCCTCACTGTTCTCTGTATATACCAGCCACACACAGCGGCATGAAGCTTTCGCGCAGCCAGAACGAGAGCGAGATTCCCCGAGACAAATCTTCCGAAAATCGGCTTGTGACGACAAACGACATGTCACTGCCAGCTTACCCCCCAACCACAATTTTACTTTTTAACACAATAATTCAGCTATTTTTCTGCCGTTTTCCACCATCATTACAGCAAAACTGGGGGCATTTGGCAGGCATGAATGATTGAATCCCACACAAATGTAATTACGGACGATTTAAATTCTAAACCTTGCCAAATCCGGTCAATAATTGCGTCGATATTTACAACCTTCCAGCATTACAAGATCTTTCACAACCAGGCTAGGTGATTAGGGAGCAGGAAGGCCAATTATTGCCTTCGCTACATCTCCCTCCCCGAGAACCAATGAGCTGGAGCTGATTACCGTCCTAACCCAGAGCTAACGCGCATGAACCAAATCAAGGAAAATACCTAGTGAAATGGTCTCTACCCTGATTGAAGGGTAAACGACAGAGACCTCAAACTCAATGGTGCCCCAGACGATGGTAACACAGCATGATGTTGTCCAACACATTAATAGCGGGGTAATTTTCAGTACACCATCAGATTGTTTTTTAATCCTGGCGGTTTAGTTACGCAGACTACAAACTACTGCAATGCTTAAACTACTTCCTGAGTTTCTTTCTTTTCACGCTTTCCCATCATCAATTTTGCTAGCTTTTCTCATTAAAGACACCGGTTTTTTGTTGTTGTTTTTTCTTGAAGTCAATTCTGCAGGCCCTTTCCACTAGGCAACATAGCTGCTTTACACTTTGACAAGACCGTGCTGTCTGTGTGGGATTGTACTGTATGGACAGGCAGTGACACACAATATCTAAAATGGCACAATATATGCCAGTTTCTCCCTCTCTCCCACCTTCAACCGCAAGCAGGAAAAAAATGTATGTGAGAGTGTCTGAAAAATGGCTAGCAACCCCATCCATAACCGTCCATTGACTATGTTATATGTAGTGTAGTACTGTGAAATTTTTTAACTGGAATTAGAAATAGGGCAAAATGGCTTGACTGCATCAATATAGCCAGATGGCCGGGAATGGCTTGTATTTGTAAGCCATGACATGGAACAGCTTCACTTCACGTCTTTTACTGTAGTCATCAAGAAATTTGGTTATAAACAACACTTAAGATACAAAGTATCTTATATTTCACTTTTTAAAAAATAAAACATTGGGGGGGGGGGGGTGTGTGTCCAGTTTTCCCCTTCATCGGATGGCCACTTGTCTGCTCTGCTCACATGTGCTCTAGTCAACCACATTTTCTGTTTGCCTTTTCAGTTGACTGCTTCACCATCTTGCATGCCACCTTTCTTTCATCACTTATGCTTTTCATTTACTTGCGTTCTGCTTGTTTATCACGGGGTTTCCAAATTCCAGAGTACCAACCATCAACAAACGCCCCAGTCAGTGTTTAGCTGGGCCAAATTTACTGCTGAAGTGCAACAGTGTTGTACACGTGCGCGGACAAAACGGAACAGGAAGGTCCACTGGATTAGTGTGAGATTAACCAGCTGGAAAACGCTGCTTTGTTTGAAGTAGTTGGGTTTTCCTTCTGTTCCACGGTAAAGGGTTTATAAATAGAGGCCAGCGGATTCTAAATCCAGAGCGATAATTAACCTGCTCCTATTGTGTGTCAGGAAGTCGCCTGGTGTGCTTAGAACGAGGACCCTCGTGGGTCCAGCTCGGGTTCATATTCTTGTACCGCTCGTTTGACGTGATTTACTACTGCAGCACTGTCGTATTTCAAAGTTAAAATGTCTCACCCAGACTTCCTGTTGGCATTTTTATAGCGTGCGAATGCAATTTTTAAATGTCTCTTCTCAGATATCTGAATTATCAACTGACTGACAGTTACACTGGCGGGGCTACGAAGGAGGGGGGTGCGTTCTGTTAACAACTGCAACCCTCACCGTCTAAAAGATCAGTGGACTCATGAACGCGTCATCATAGTTTTGCAAATGAATGAAGGAAGGAAGATGTGTGTGTGTGTGTGTGTGTGTGTGTGTGTGTGTGTGTGTGTGAGAGAGAGAGAGAGAGAGAGAGAGAGAGAGAGAGAGAGAGAGAGAGAGTCAGTCAGACAGACGAGAGAGAGAGAGAGAGAGAGCGAGAAACAGACAGACAGATGAGAGAGAGAGAGAAAGAGAGATGACTAATGAGAGAGACTTACCTCCTGATTAAGAAAAGGAATGACCTGGGCACATATGGCATTCAAGCGTTTGGCAATCTCAGTCTGGAGAAGAAACAAGAAAAATTCGTAGGATTATCTCTGACTGAACTAAAACAGCAAGTGATCAAATAATAATATGATGTGAGTACGGACAGACAAACACTTCATAAGAAGCTGATTTCTGAAGTAACTACCTTATCTAGTACTACATGAATAGAAGGGACAAGGTAGTCTTCCAATTGGTAGCGTCGATGTCAGAGAGGTGTTTCTCTTAAAACTGTGCATGTGTAGTTCTCTTTCACACTGAAAGATCCAGCCCATGCTTAATAAATTATCACCACCGACTTCCAACCACCATTTCTCATCATTTTTTTTTCTTGAAGTGGTAAGCTCAACGCTGTTATTTTCACAGTTAGGTAAGACCCAAGCTTATTTCTTTTGGTATTTACTTGGCAACATGGACACGGCCTCGCTAAGATCACTTTCTTCGTTTGCTCTGTAAGTACAGGTGACACTACACGTACATCACCTGACATTTCACATGACAATGAAATAATAATGCAGTGAATTCTGAGTGCCGCTGTTGCATTAATTATGAGCCCTGGGACTTGAAAGGAACTCCTCATTGCTTTTTTTCCCCATACCTTTTTTGTTCAGGCATGACAAAGGAAGGCAATGACAAAGTCAAAAATAAAAGTGGAACAAGTATAATGGCTGGCAACTCTTGGGGTAACAGTTTTGAATATCCAATGAAAAATGTCCACCTGCCCTTATTCCAACACTTACCCCTGTAGGTGCAAAAGCAACAGTTTATTGTTGCTTCCAAAGAACACTCATTTTTCACATATCATCAATTATTCACTCCAGCATTAATCAACACTAAAACATGCACACGGGGGCTTCAGAGAAAATGAGAGAATTATCTGGGATGCTCTGGTGAAAATTTCGTTGTTATGCATCACTTGTTGAAAGGAAGGATCCCGTTTTATAGATGCTTACATCTGGTGTTGGAAAAGTGAAAATAGAAGAACGGTGGAACAAAGCGTGTTACAGCCTGTAACTGCACTCCAAGGGGACAAATTTGTTTTAATTATTCATGATCCCCTGCGAGTCCTGAGTATGGAAGTGAGCAGACATAAAACATCCCCTGCAATGATCAGAGATGTCCATGATAAAGGCGTGAAGGTCGGTAGATCACGATCAATATCGGCCCGACAGATCGAGCCGTATGGCGAGGGTAGGGTAAGTGCAACTTCTCGTGGGCCCGCCCGCGCCTGAACAAGCTTACACTACTGGGACCGTCTGTCGCGTTGCACCGAGAATTCATTTGCCTTTCAGCTTAGTGTTTCTCCTTCTTTCTTTCTCGGCTTTCAACTGTCGGGCAATGAGAAAATTCAGAGACCAGCCCCACAAACGGTTAGTTGTGTATGGGTTGATGCCAGAGGCACAAAGTCAATATTGATTGTAACAGCAGATGATAAGGTTTGGGGGCCAACAGTGGCGCTTCCCCTTGATGTCTCCATGTGTCAGTCACAACCACCGGCCAAGTATCCGCGCTGTGATCCGCGTGCCAACTCATCCGTGGCCAGGCTAAAAAATGTAATACATCAGTGGACGGTTTAGCTTGCATACAATGGCGGTCATAAGTACGGAACGGGTGACTGGTCATGCGTGCCGCTCTTAGGGCAACACTGGTAAGGCGTGACAGCATTATTTTCGCATGGCTGGGCCAAACTATTACTACAGCACTCGATAGATGACGGTGAATGACTAAAGAAGGAACAAGCATCTCATGTCCTGCCAAAACTAGCGATATGAACGTAAGGAGGACGCTTGCTGACTTCAGACAACGGTTACGGAATTTGAGAATAAATGCAGTGTCGCTCAAGTTTCACATGGCTCGCCAATGTAGCCTACTCTTTTGAAAACTGTTGGTTTAAGTTCAACTATCATTACATGGCATGACTCAATGCTTGAAAAGGTCGATTTCCCACCACAGCCTTTGGGGGAAATACGTAGGTAACTAGACTGTGTCCATGTGCTGATAGACGCCGTGTAAACAAGAGCCATGCGATATGAGGATGACAACATCGTTGGGATGTCATTTGAACAAACAGCGACATAACAATGGAGGGGTAAGCGAACCTGGGACTCGCCATCCTCTCAGTGTGTGTTCAACAATATTGACCCAGAAAACAATCGATACCATCAGTCAATGGGCCACTGTGAAAAAAAATACGCCTCGTCTCCATCGGCCGTCTTAAAACCGAGCGCCAAACTTTCGGTTTGCCTTCTCACCCCTGCCTGACCCGCTAAAACAACATGGCCCTCTCTGCTTAGCCCAGTGCTCATGGCACACACAATGTAAAAACAAACTGTTTGTTAGACTGTTTGCCTAACGTGTTTGACAAACTTGGAGGGACGGGTCGGGCCGGTGATGAATTCTGATCAAATTGCAAAGAATTTTTCTTAGCCGTGTGCTGTAAGGCGATGAAGCACTCTATAAGCCATTCACCGGGAAAGCTTTGAAGAGTTACTTGGTTAAAAGATGGGCATCTAATTCCACCGATGTCCGTCGAGGGGCTTGTTCAACTTTACATCCAGAAACAAGGAACAAATTTCAAAAACGGTCCTACTTAGCACTGCCTCATAAATTTGAGTTGCCCGTTTGGCAATTGATATTCAGTCAGTTAGAATATGACTTCAGTGGCTTACGGGACCAAAAACAATAATTTTTTGTAAAAAAATGTTTGTTTTTTTAACTGCAAATGACAAAACAATAGTAGGCTTTGAAAACTAATAGCTGACAGATCTGTATTATCATTACGATCAAGTCCACCATTACCGCTGCTCTGGAACAAGAAACTCCAAACACAAATTAATGTTCCATACGACTGAAACAAAGGATACTGTTTGCATCAACTAAATCTATTATGGACTGGCTCATTTATTTAGGTCCTGGACAAAACAATAGTTCAAGGACGCATGCCATTTTTGTTAAACATACGACCGGCAAACTCAATTTTTCATCTATGAATCATATTAAGCTTTCATCAAGTCTGAACTCATCTCCTCCCCCCCCCCCCCCCACCATTTTTTTTTCTTACCCCTTCTCTTATTCCTGTTTTTTGATAGGCGAGGTTGAAAGCTCCACATCAAGACAACTATCGGCACAAGCCACACAAATGAGAGGATCTATTTATGTGATGCCGTTATCGTGATGGGCTGATACGCTAGCTCATTAGATTGCACGTAAATATTCACATCACGGGCTTTCCTAGATAGCTGGGTGCTGTCTCTCCTCTCTGTCTCCACAGACAGCCAAATCATTACCAGCGTCGTATTATATTGCATTATAATACCATCCTGCCGTCAACCTGCTCCCTGGCGTCTGCACAGAACGGCCCAGCTGTTTTTTCAACCCCCCTTCCCTTCCCCACCTCCCCTCTACTCCGTTTCTTGTTTTTTTTCTGTCCCTGCTCAAATGAAGAGACGAAAACATTTCCAGACTTCGGGAGAAAACATAATATCACCAGGGGTTACCAATTTATCCTGGGGAATCTTTCCACCGTCACTCTGCACTAAAACCACTGATTACGCAATTTCCATTTTATGCAAAAATGCAAGACTGCCCGAGCCTTCTAAAACTACTTGGGTCTCTGTAAACTTAACCAGAGACTGTACAAATCTCCCTCAAAGTCAACTAACTATCGAGGCGACATTCGCTTCACGCAATGACTAGAATGTTGAAAAAAAAAATATGACTGGCGCGTTTTGCTTGTTCTGTTTTGTTTTGGGGGTGGGGGTCGTCTTTTGGTTTGTTTTGTTTTGGTTTTGGTTATGAAATCACAGGTTACAAAGATATGGTGATTAAAATATTGGGCACAAGTGCATTCCTCACTTCTAATCTATTCCCCCATTCATATATATATATATATATATATATATATATATATATATATATATATATATATATCTCCCTTGCATCTGAATGTCGAAGTCAAGAAATGAGTATCTGTTAGGGGCCCTCGATGGCAACCGAGAAAGGCGGGACCTAAGAATACCAAGTTGCCCAACAGTTTTGAGATACTCAAATTCTCTCTTAAAATTATAGATATCTGTACTAACTATATCAGTCCGAACACTGTACTCCAAAACAATGCACCTTGTGCACAGTCGTTTTAAACTTCAGATTTGAAGTATGTTCGAAGTATGCAGGTCTAACATTAGGCGTTCTCTTCTGTGAGAGAAGAGAAACGCCTATCATTTAAAACTTAAAATCATGGGAAACATCAAAAGCACACAAGAATACAGTCACAAGCCATCAACCATGAGATGTTACGGCAAGCAGAAACATTAGAAAAGCATCCTATTTTGATCTAAATCCAGAAAACAAAAAGGAGTATCCTTTGATACCCAGCAAGGCACACAAAAATGCAGGATAAAATAAAAACAAAGTGAATAGCTGCACTGATTAGATAGTATTAAAATGCTTATAGACTGCTCCACAAGAACTTATCTTAACCTTGTAAATGTTAACACAAGTCTTTAAGTTTAGCTTTACAGCCTAGCCTAATGCAAATGTATGAGAAATGAGACAACGATATTGCTATAACAGTGGTGTACTCCAGTTCCCAACACATTGCACCATTCTCTTATGATAAATTATGCATGACCAAATGATTCATTCCTGCCTGCTCCGAATCAGGCTGAAGAGATGGGATAAACACACAAAAAACAAACATGAAAGGTTTAACACATAATGGGATTTTGATGACATACCTGTTTATGCATTTCAACATTCAATCCATAGGACATCTCATAATACTGTAAAGAGAAGAAAAAAAAAGTATGTTCAGGCTTTATATTTGCTGAATACCATAATGACATCACACACATAACATTGACAAAGATAATATTATCCACAATCTATTGATTCAAAGGAATTTTTTAATACACAATTTTAAGTATTATGCACTTTCATCTGTAAAAGAACAAAATGCAACTACAAAGCTGCAAGTCAGCCTTAGGGATAAACATTCACAAAAGGTGCAAAAGGAATACTTTCAATACTCCCCCGATCCCATGCAAGCACTGTGAATCAGGTGTCAGAATACCAGGCACACTGATTCAATGCAATAAAGCTACTGTGAAGTTCTCACTCAGAAGTGTACTTGCAATGTTTAAAGGTATACACTGCAACAGCTGGGTTCAGGAATGTGGCTAATCTAGGAGGGGGCGGGGACAATTCAGCTGCCAAAAGCACACTTTTCTCTTTTATTCTCAAAAGTTTCAATTACTAGCCAGTGGTCACTGAAGGTGCTACACAGTGATAATTGTCTTACTTATAGTATTGTCATGTCTATCTCTCTCCTCCATAGAAGACCTAAAAAAAAAAACTGTCCATAAAAATAAATACAAAATTCCCAGAACTATTTTTATCAACTGCACACCTCCTCTTAGCCACTTCTTTTGACTCCCAGAAGGCTTTGGGCTAATTGGTGTAAAAATTTCAGGTAAAAGTTCTTAGCGCCGCTCTTCTTGGATGTAAATTAAGCACAGCCTGGCACACAGCGCCAACGTGTTTGTGCTCCATTTCCCATCAGTGCCCACTAAAGGGGCAGGGTAACCAGGCGTGAAGCTGGGGCTTAATTACAAAGCAAGGGGGTCTTCTATCCCATTATTCTGTTCCTTGTCCTTTGCCCTGCTCTCCCCCCCCCCCCCATCCCATCAGTCTGGTTTCCCCATCCTTTTTCCTTTTCCACTCCGTTCTCCCCCCCCCCCTCCCCCGGTTCATTCTTAAAACAATCGCCCCACTTTCAAAGTTGCCATTCCTCCTCTTTTGTACTCTTGAGAGAACCACCCCTCCTCCCTTTGCTATGACGAAGTTCTATCTCCCTCCTTCCACCATTACCCCTTTCCTCCCACTCTCCTATCTTCGCTTTCTATAACCCATGAAGCGACTAATGAGGCCCGCGCATTCCTCTCAGGCAGCGCGCCATTAATCAAATCAGGGGAGAAGAAGCCCTCACTCAAATTCCCAACCCCTGACATCGATTTCGTGATTTCATCTCATCTTCTTCCTCCGTGCTGTTTGAGATCTAACAATCTCGTCGGGGAATCAACACACCACCATGACGAGAAGGCGACGAGGGGAAAAAAACTCGTGGGGGCAGGAGTGTGGGGTCGGGCTAGGGGCATCGACAGACCGCTAAGCGATGCAACAGAACAAACGATGCCAGGAAGATGGAAACCGGGGATTCCAGACCAAAATACGATTAGTGAGCCGGACAGGGGAGCCACTCTTTGGTACATTTCAATGCATGAGTTACATGTGAAGCATACAAACCAACCTGTTTTAAATTCTTCACAACAGAACAACTGCCAATCATTACATCGTGATCTGATCCACCACACTGAATTTCTAAAGGCCGCATAAGGGATTGGAAGTTTTTACACCAGCGAGAAGGGGGAAGTGCTCGCCTTACTCTTTAATTTAATAACAAAATTTCAAGCACTCATACTTGAGCACAGCACTGCTGGCAAAATTATTTGCAGCTGTCACAGAAGACAGGAATTCAATTTCAACTCCAAATCATACCCCAGCAAATGTCAAGGCAAGTTCCACAAATACACCACAATTATCACTGAAACACCCACACTCAACCACAAATCAGTATTCTTCTTTGCAACAAGAGCAACAAACTGAAAGGATTGGTACCACAATCCTTTTCAATACATAGGCAGCAAAAATTACCCACTGTTGGTTTCATGACACAAAGGGTGTCATTAAGAGACTGCTTTGGTATATAATGCATCTTCAATACTCATCCCAGTAATTTTTTTTTCTTGCGGCATTTCTTTTTATTCTACTAATACTCCACAATATTTACCCCATTCATTTTCAGCATTATTTCTGGTTATTTATTGTACTCCTTTACTACAAATAACAAACTGGGATATTCTGGGATCAGAGAATAAAAAATAGCTTTCTATTTCTGGTTTCTCTATGAATAACAGCTTTCATTTGAATAAGAACTTTGAATTGCAGGAAACTTAATGACAGATTGTCTCAGTTCATTGTATTTTGGATTCACCGTGAATAAAAAGATACCTAAAAAGCCCCTGTAAAAATGGAAGCATTGTCTTGAATGAATAATGTCCTATTTAATAGTAAGTTATCAATTCAACTGATTGGTATACAACATTAGTATAATACAGGGTCATAGCTTCACTGTAAACTATGTCTGACTTTTGGCTGAACTTCTTTACCATTTTCATAGAACAGAGTTAATCATAAAATAACACTGGTTTTTGCAGCATTCAGCCGAGGTACCAATGCTGTATGAGAGATGATGCAGGGATGTATGTTGCTCTTATGAAAATTAAATTGATTGTAAACTACTAGCTTCATATCTGTAACAACACTCTGTGAACTCCCCCCCCCCCCCCCCCAATTTCATTTAGTGACTGCTTAAATCATCAACTGTGGTGAGTCTCATGTTGTGCCACTGCATATCTTATACTTCTTGTAATAGAATACTGTTACACTAGAGCAGGGGTTCCCAACCGTGGGTGCGAAAACTTGGATTTGGAAATTGAGAATATACTCACTTCCTTCATGTCCAGACCAGATATTACTTTTGTAGTGGGTGTGAGAATATATCAGAAGTTTTTTAGGGGTGCAGGGGTACAGAAACGGTTGGGAACCGCTGCACTCGAGTATTAAGTTGGCAATGATGCTTCATGACTCAAGTGCAGAGAAGTAGCCATGAAATTAGAAGGGAATTATATGTACATGTACTATTGCTAGTGACTGAAGTGAAGCAGTGTACCATGTTATTACTATTAGTGCCCACTGGTATTTATTAATATGGGCAGAGTAAGTCCACTCTTATAAAAATGACAGTTAGCAATGTTCACCACCTGTGTCTGGAGGCACTGTATTAAACATCTGTTACATAACCAATTCAATTCACTACAGACTTACAGAGTTGAGCAGAAGATAGTGCTTCCCTATCATTCAAAACCATAACATTTTTTTTACCTAATTTTCAGTTATGGTTGTCATAGGAAGACAACAATATATGTACTTTCGTTCATCAGGTAAGGCCAAACCTGCCTTTCATGCACACATTACGTTCTACTCGAGGAGAATTAATACACTTACCATTACATAATGTCTCTGCATTTCAGTCTTTTCTTGTGCCAATTTTTCACACTCCATTTTCAAACTGGAATAAAAAGAAAAGCAGTAGAAGTATGGACTGATGCTAGCAAAGGCTAGGGGGACTACCTGAATTCTTCTCTTGATAAATCTTTGGGGCACAATCATCAATGCTTTTAAAACATAGCAACACCAGCTGCTTTGATACTCGCTGTTAACTCAATGGTAGTTTACAGACTGCTCTGAGAATCACCAATAACCATCACATCACAAACATTCATCACAAAATACAGCAGTCCCTATACTTTTAGCACTTTTTTTATACTGCATGCCTTAGCATTTCCCACTGATAAGACCAAGTTAGTGAACTTCCCATATTCCTGATCTTCAACAAAGCATTTGCAAATTGTTTGGCTGGTGCTACCAAGGCATGCCGAAGGAGATCCTCTAGGAAAAAACCTGTACAAGTGATTTGATTATGATGTTGATGGTTACAGTCTTTACTTATCTCTCTTCATCACCTGCACGTAAGTTATCTGAAGAAATGTGACTAAAACATGAAAATTCTTGTACTACTGCTTGGCACAATAGCGGAATGTCACTTTTGGATATTAAGTTATTATTTGCAGCAAAACGTGAAATTGACAGAATTAATACATTCTTACATACTTTGTGCCTTGTGACATGAATATGTCACAGGGCAATTCACCAACACAAACAAGGTGAGCAACAATATTTCATAGCTTTCTCATAAATATGTAGACTGTATCTGTTTACGCTTCCATTCAGTGACATTTCTGACAAGGTCATTCTCATTTCAGCTCACATCACCGACATCAACAAGGTGAGCAACAATATGTCATAACTTTCTCATAAATATGTAAACTGTGTCTGTTTACTCTTCCATTCAGTGACAAGGTCATTCTCATTTCAGCTCACATCACCGACATCAACAAGGTGAGCAAACAATATGTCATAGCTTTCTCATAAATATGTAAACTGTGTCTGTTTACTCTTCCATTCAGTGACTAGGTCATTCTCATTTCAGTACACATCCATCCTTTTCAAGCGATACTTACGTGTGATATTGTGCTTGCAGAAAACTAAACTCCTCTTTGATTCGATCACATGACTCTGCCACTGTAAATTTGAATGGTTGGCCTGGCTGAGGCCCCTAAAACAAGAAAAAAACAATTGATCAAGCAAGCTATCATTGGCTGCAGTTTTATAAAGAATTCTCTATTTCTTTACTCTTTTACCTCATGGAATGCTCATATTTCTGCAAAGTCCTACATTCCACTGATCAACAGGATATTGTATGCAACTTTTCTCAGAGGACCAGTCTTTTTTTTTGTTTTGTTTTTTTGTTGAGGATACTGCTTTTCTTATGCTGAGTCTTTAAGAAGGGAGAAAATCAATCACAGCAACCAACAGATTCAGTCTTTAAATGGTCCCCCAAAAATGAACTGCACATTTGTTTATCAGCCCAGGTTAATATGAATGGCATGAGTCTGGGATTTGAAAACATATCTTTGTTCACATGTTCAGACCCATTCTTTATGAATCAAAGTAACTACATGAGGTCAATCATTGGGCATGACATAGGCATGATCAGTATGAATGAAATAAATGTAATGGTGAGGAGAATACCATTTGTTTCAAAGCACTACATACAGAAAGACTTAGAACACCTAGCCTATAATATAGCCTATATATTCATTTCTGACTTCTAATTTCATTAAGGAAAGAAAATTCATTATAATTCACTTTGCCACTTTTTAAAATATTATTATTATGTTCACTGCTGACAGTATCTTTCCTAAAAGTAACAGATCTAGATCAGCAAATGTAGAATGAACAATCCACTTTGGCATAACGACTTCTTCTTTAACTGGCGGGTGGGGGTGGGGGATGCTTACTTGTTGGGCAATCAAAAGTATATAAAGAGGTATACAATCTTGACTGTTTTCATTCACATTCTGCCTCAAAATACTTTATAATGGTGATAGGATAGTGTGGGAATAGGAAGCATATTATATGACTATATATCGAGCCCAGACGCTAGAGACAGGACATTTTGACCTCGAGTTGCTATCAGTATCAATGCTGATCAACAGACTTATGCCTATGGGGAGGAGAATGATGTAAAAGTAATGAACAGTGTCACATATTCATCTGACAAAAAAATGTTGCCTATCGATGCAAATACAACAAAAAAAAAGTCACAGGGGCCTATTCTGCAACTTAAGGACATCTAGGCCTAAACAAACTCTGCTCAGTGACCCCCTCCCCAACACACTGGGCTCCCCTGTAAACTAGCACGATAAAAAACACTGACATCCTGGATTTACGCTTTGCTTGAACTGAATTATCAGCTTTATCAGACAAAGATGAGCACTTTTGTTGGGTCTGTCACTGCCATTCAGTTATGGGCACATATTTTGTCAGATTCAGTGTTATCAATGTACCACTGGCTCTTATCGAAAAGGTTACATTACTTAGCAGTGACATTCATTTTAGCGACGTGGTTACAATCTAGACTAGACTCTAGATCTGGTCTACTCTTGACCTACAAAACTAGACCGTAATTATGATCCGCCTCCATTCAATCCAGAGATCTATTTCGTATTTGGTAGATCTAGATCTAGATCGAGATCCATGTGGTTGGAACTAGACTGCATATATTTACAGCAATGCAAATATGTTGGCCATACAATATAGGATTGCGCTACTAGTGCTAAAGTTTTCCTACTTGGCTGGCCTTGTCTTTTTATAGCGAAGTAGTGACATTGCCCTCTTGCCCACTCCGAATCGATCTATTTTTATACTCACCGGATGTCGGTTCGGATACATTCTGCACTCGTGTGGTAGGCCTTTAGCCACTCGGCTTCACAAGCTGGTAAATACACTTTCAACAAAATGAATCGTCGCACAATAATAACACCAATACAGTCTTTCAACGAAGCCTACACAAAGGCATTTTCAGGACTAGATTTCCCATCGTTCCTTGCTGAACAAGCCCTTACGATGAAGAGCGTTGGCTCTAGAATCCCGCCAAGAGATATTGAAGGAAGAATGCACCAGCAGGCCTCCAGTTCGAGGGTGATGACTCACTGCAGCTACTCCAAATCTACTAACGAATTGTGTATATCCAGCATCAATGAAATATACGACACATTTAAATCACATTAACATTAATTTTGATCCACCTATGTTCAGAAAACTATAACAAACTCGAAGCACATAAACACTCCATGTAAAAAGAAAGACTGATCCGTGAGAACAACTTGCCCGAACCACACACTTGCGCGGAATACAACACGCCACACAGCGTATTAGCTCGCGGGAACAATGGAAAGGGCAAACAGCGCTGTCATATAATCTCGACGCTGATTGGCTACTGCGCCCGGAACCTCGCGTCAGTCTAGCCAACGTGGGCTCATTAAATATGTGCAACGCTCAACCAATAAAAATGCAAGGAGTCTTCCAAAGCGTGAAATTTCGCCCCTTGTGGTTGTAAGCAAGAGTACTTGATGATTAGCTCCTCCCACGACATTTTGTAAACATTGAATCGATTGATTTGAGAGGTGAAACACGTTGACGGCATACTGTTTTTGACTAAATATGAAAGAGAAACACGTGTGTTTACAAGCCTAGGACTTTTTAACACTGCTAGGTAATCAAAGACTAGACTTTTGCATCATTAACTGGCATACATTCCGTACAAGTATTTTGAGCCCTCTCAGAGACCGACAACAAGGATTTGCAACCTCTCATTCCAAGTTTCGATATGCTGATGAGAACACGTTCAAGCATCGGGCATCTGAAGTTATTTTTCTTATAGAACATCTGTTTTACTCGGACAATGGCAAGGCTCAGTATGAAGTTAACGAATAATTGGTGAACACAAACATGTGAGCAAAGAGACACGATATGGCACGTCTAATGGATTTGAAAGCGACTGATCGCGAACAGGAAGCAAGACTATCAATCATCATTCCATGCACATTCAGACAAATGCACCGACTTGTTATACAAGCACACGCGTCTTTTCTGCTTGCGGTGCGGACGAGTAAAAGTGACAGTTGAACTGCAAAATTATCGGGGGGTGGGGGGAGGGGGGCTGTGATGGCAGTGATAAACAGTTGGTTTTTTTCTTGAGATCTAGACCTAAATCTAAATTTTGCATGCATTTTTGATGACAATGTTTGTTCAATAGATGTAAATTGCGGTTTATTTTTCGAGTTCTAACGTGTAGAAATAAAAATCGCTCTGTGTGCATACATTATTCTTCTAGTATCCGCCCTCTCCATGCCTGATTTGTGTTTTCCCTCGCCTTGAATAAGGTGAAAGAACTGTTCACAGTGTGTACCCACCTTAGGGTGCTGGCGGAAACAGTCATTGATTTTTATTTCTATTTAATTTGCGAAGAATAATGCAAATGCAGTCATTTTGAACTGATTGATTTTTTTTTTCTTTTCACATTATTCGGATTCAAACGCCAAACACAGCCCAGAGTGAAGTCTAGAAATATAATGGCAGTCATTATTTACTCGGGGCAAGGGGTGGGGGCGGGGGTAGATGTCATAGACTTTATCACCTGCCTTTACGGCTTGCGCTAATCAAATCTTCACGCAATAGCCAATATAAATCTATCTTTAGCCTATGTATTGTGCTAATTCATTGAGGTCGCAATATTTATATTTAATCTCCATCTCACTTGTATCTGACGCGCCAATCTTTAGTAGCCATAACTGTGTTTGTGTACTGGTATGTTATTTTGCCGTGTGTATTCTCATCACAATCCGTCTCACTCATCCACTAGTCCAGAACCTGTCCACCCCCATTCCACCCATCAATCTTTCGCCCATTCCTGATTTTGTCAGTAGTATCTGAAATGCCAGACCTCTATAATGAGTGAAATGCACATGGCAGCTTATTCCTCAAAATGAAACACTTGTCAGCTGCACCTAGCACTAAAAAAAAAAAAAAAGCAACAACTCGACATTAGCGGCACGTTAACCTTCTCCTGGAAAAAATCAAACCTCTTGTTTTAATCTGTGTCCTTGAAAATTTACCCAAGTACAGCTGCAGATGTTGTCCATTATAGAGGAGATTTTAAGCCTACAGAACAGTAAACTTCAGAAGAAAAAACAACGAAATCATTCTGTGGGGTCGTAGTGGGGCTTGGAACAAACAACAAAAACACAAAAAAAAAAAGGTATGTTACAAAACACTGCGTAAGATTCTAAGAAACACTAGAGAAACGTTACAACGAATCAGAAAACAGTAACTCACCCACTACATAATATTTCAACCGTGCTCTGAGTGTATATGGGGAATGGGGGGGGGGGGGGGGCATTGTTTTTTAGTAATCAGGTGCGGTTGGGAGTAAAAGACGCTTTTTTTACCAAATGGCTAGAGCTTAGTGAGAAACGTTACAGCAGTAGAATAATTTGATAACATCGCTCCTTCTTTCCAGTATTTACTTAAGGCTTTAATAGAAGAACAAAAGCCCCTCAAGCCATGGCCTTCCAACAGAAGATAAATATTATACAGAATAATGTTTGCTTTTCAGTCGGTGAGCCAATATTTGTCGAGCTGTCGCGAAAGATTGAGTCAACAATGCCGTATCAAAGACAGATCGGGTTTACTAATAATTCAGGGGGAGGCGGTCAATAGGAAGGGTAAACAGAGCGATTATCTTAGCCAACAGCACGCGCGACTGTCTAAACAGCCGCTCGCATTGATTGCTGTCGATGAGAGGGGGAGACTGGGACCCTTGTATGTCCTAGGCAGAGGCGGTGCATCTGAATGACAAATGGTGGGTGAATGAGTCGCAGGGGGTGATCGTGAGAGTCGCTCATTCTTTCTCAAATAGTTTTAAATGTCCACGTCTCAGGTTTTCACTCATTTTCATGCGAAAGAGTGCTTATTATAATGTTTGCACGACAGGTGGACTCATTCGAAAATTAAACAAATACAATAAGATAGATGTGGGATAGACCGGCTCCACGATTGGACAGAATGATTTTCAGTGTGAAAAAGTATATGAATTTAGCTCTTTAATGTGTAGAGTATTTCACACGAAACCACCAACGGCCCCTTCCTTTACTGTATCTGCATCATCTGGCCCATGTAAACATGGGTGTATGAGAGAGAATGTGAGAGAGAGAGGTGGGTAGGATGAAAGGGGAGGGGGGGGGGGATCCGTGGATAATGGACAGTAACATTATTCAAAGCAAAAAGAAATTATTGTAATCTTTGAATACCAGTAAACTTCAGTATAAGATAATAAGAAATGGTCTTTTCAAATGTCATCGCCTCTTCACCCCCGAAACCTTCAGTTGCATCATCTTGATGCTGAAACTTGTGACAAACACTGAGCTTTTTCCGTCCACTGTCCATGTCTTGCCATTTAATCAAACGATTGCTCCCGATGATCAGAATGAGACCTGCAAAACGTGATCTTCCATGAAGATGTTAATCTTTGGCAAGCGGACAGTGACCTTCCTTTTTTATATTGCATGGGAGGGGATGAGAGAATTAGGTCTCGGTTGTGTGTGTGGGGGGGGGGGGGGTGTCTGAATTATTAAAACAACAAAAACAAAGTGGCAGTCAGAGACAAAGGCTGAGTTGAATGGGCGAACAAACAGAAACAAACAGAAAAGTCGTAAAGCGAAACGTAAACAGAGATAAAAGGAAATGATGGAGGCTATTAGAAGCGAATCCTTAATAGAAAAGCTGATACATGCACAAAGTTAACATTTTTATTCTGTCTCTGTCTTAGGTTGGTTTTTTTTTTATGATGCTAAATAGATAAAATGTTAATTAAAAATATAAAAATTGAAGTTCGCTGTAAATGCCTTGTACTACCCCATCTCCCTTCTTCTTTCTCTCTTTCGGTCTGCCTGTCTCTCTTTCTTTCTCACTATCTCCCCCTCCCCCCACCCCCTTAGTATTGTGTTCATGATGTGTAGCTATGTCTCCCTTTTCTCCCCTCAAACATCTCTGTATCCCATAGGCAAAACATACTTCGGTCGTTCAATGAGACTCCTATTGATCTCAAGCCATTGGTTCTGAGGATGCACATAGATTATGCATAAAATTTCCTTCAGAATGTGGGCAGGTGCAAAGATTGCGGTTTGACTAGGCAAACAATAGAGCAAATAATGGCTCTGTTCATCATTAGATGCAAGACATCCAGTTCATCGATCTAAAAGTAAAGAGCTGCAGTTTAAATACAATAATCCCCCCTCCACCTTTTGTGTATGAGCGTGCGTGCATTTCTTTAATAAATTTCTCCACCAATCACTATGGCCGACACACCTCTTATCTTATTTACACGTGTCAGCAGATAACACAAACGCCCATGTGCAGCAACCGCCCATTTCGAATCATCCATATTTTGTCCTTCCCTGGGAGTTCGTACCTGGCAGACTGATCAACTAAAGCTGAAGGTTATCAGTGGGGGTTATCTGGGCGATTACTTTAGTTATTATGATTATGATTACGTAAATGATAATATGTATTATCATCCTCATCGTTATCCATAATTCATGGATCTGTAATAGCCTAACAAATAACATGTTTATTATATGATTAAGTGTGTAGCTGCCAGCTAAAAGACCCCACATTCCCGTGTGAAAATGAATACATGTACATCTTTCGTAAAAACCTGCTGTGCTGTGGGTTTAAGGCTACAGCCAAAGAAGATAGAAGTTAATGCTATAGTCTTTGCTACAACCAAAAACTTCTGAGATTTGGCGGGAAAACTCCGATAAAAAAATACTAACGGACAAAATCTCTTGGCCGCTAGCTCTTTTATCATCTTCGCTTTTAAACTGAATTTTCTGCATAAAGAGCGGTGTGTTTTGATTTGTTGGTGTAAGAATCTGACACAAAATAATACACATGACCAATCAGTTTCTTTGCCTCAGTTTTACCAGCTGCTGTCGTGTTGATTTCATCAAGTTGTCAGTGTCATTCTAATCCCGCATGAAAATGACATCGTTCTGCATTTTAAATGTTGCTATTGTCTGTTCTAACTCTTACACTCAGTTATTTACCTCTTCACGGCACTGCGATTGGTGATGCGCCCAATAGATCGTGGATTTGTTGTGTATTCCAGTGCCCTGTCAAGCCAACTATGATAGGCTACACCTGCTATGAAAGGGATACGCACATAATGTTATAATTACATGTACCTTTAAACTAGGCTTCTGCGTACACATTAACTGACTGATCACAAAATCAACTGACTCCTTGACTGCGCTTTTGCTGAGTGAGTGATCTGTCAATCGATCAGTGATTGAGGATGAAAGATTCATTGATTTCTTAATCTGCCAAGGACGGACGATTTGAAATTGAGTCCAGCGACGCACTGCAGTAGTAAATGACCGTTAACTGACTCTTGGATTGCTGTTCAATAAACAATAAATATGATTTTGTTCTTTGGGTTGTTTACTCCCCCCCCCCCCCCCCACCCTTTTTTTTTTCATATCATACCAACCCGTTTTGTTTGTTGCGTCGATGTTGGTTCGAATGATTTTATGGGCCGTTCATTTAACATTTGACTGACTGGATGATATATAGTATACACTGTTCTTATCTGATTCTAAGGTAATTGTCCCCATCCACATGTGATATAAGTTAGACACGATTGTATTTAATTCATTCGCTACTATTTTGCGAGTATGACTGTCCCATCGTTCCTGATTTTAGACTATCATTGGTCACGATGTTGAATGCCTTTCTAGTTCTAAATCTGGATCTCAAGCACTAATGAAAAAAAAAAAAAAAAACTATCTAAAATTCGTCTCTGTATAGGAAATATTACTCAACCTCTAAATCAAATTTCGGTATTTTTTCTTCTCTTGTCAGTAATCTTTCTAAATCATGACTTCTATGACTCCTTATAAATGCCTACTAAAAAAAAAAAAAAAAAGAAGTTTCTATAAAAATATCACACATTACAGGATGCTTTGTTTATGACTGTATTTTAGTACGGAGTAGATTTTCCTTCATGCTCGGAAGCGAAATCGATTCGTGAACACGAGCAGTCACATTATATATTTATAGCCTAGAACAGTCACACAGACATGCCCACATAATAATGTACTCAAATGCATCAAGATCAAGATATAAACAAGTCTACTTACAGAATCAACAAAACGCTTCAATAATTTTCATGAAACAGTACGTTGTCACGACACGAACAAACATAATAACTTCTCAGAAAGCTGCCAGCCTGTTTATAATTTATTTGCTTCACTGGAAACGATCCGCTTCAGTAATTTGAATCATTAACCCAAATGCGCAACGAAAAAAAAACTTCACTACTTCAGTCTGCTTTCTTATTGCCAACTTATTGTCGTAACATTTGCTTGCAAGAAGCCGGTGTGCCAATTATATGAGCAGAATCGACATAAAAGAGACGAATAAAACTCCACTCGTTGCCTGACTTGCGTCTGCTTTTCATAGTATTTACCGTGCGGTGTTATGAAAGGACAGCTTGAAAAGTCATGTACAGCCAACAAGTCGACAGTACAATGAAATGATTCAAGTTGTCCTGGCCAAGGCGCCATGTAGTTAACTAGGAAGAAAAGGAAAATACATCTAGTTGCACCGACTAACACCGATCCATGGGCTATGATCTTCATGGCTTTTCTTATTGGGGTCACCAAGTGATGAAATGGCAGTAATCTGAATCTAGCTGGGCCTACAAAGACCTGAGAAAGCTGCAAACAAAACCCGCAAGTCCCGAGGGAGATCCGCGCCATGGAAAGACTACAGCCACTCTAGAGGGGTCCTTCAGGTTTAGAGTAGCAGATTGTCTTGGTCCGGCTCAGCCAAGTGTGACGCTCCGGTTGGTGCATCAATTTGTATTGACCCCTGCCCCCTTACCCCTCCCTCTTCTTGTGTAAACCCCCCCTCCCCGCCTTTCCCCCTCCCCCTATCTCATTTTCCTTCCCACATTTCTCCCTACCCACCTCCACCCATCGCCTTCTTGAGCAGGAATCCAATTTGATGGCTGTTAATACTGCAACTTCCAATTCTGAGGACCGGGGAGCCCCCCCCCCCCATCCCCCTTCCCTTCTTCTTTTTTCCAGTGTCCAATTTAAGGGCCTTTATTCCCAGGTCTCACCTGCCTGAGCTTGCCCCCGATGTTGAGAAAATATTGCCAAACAAGCGGCTGTCACACGCTTCACTAAGCCCCTAAGTGTCTCAAACGGTGCTTCACTGTTTTCTTGACAAGGATTAGAAAGCATGCGGCTTTTCCTTGGGGAAAATAACAAATACGTAGAGCGAGATTATTAAAGGAATACATCTAGCGGAGGGTGGTAGAGATCCTTCATAAATCCGTTTCTTTTCTTGGCTTACATGGCATGCGTTGCCAGGTAACCTTTCACAAAATGTTGCCCCACTTTTCCAATACTTTGCCAAGTATACGACTTACAAAACCTAACCATTTGTGGCGCCCACTTTCCCAAATTTGGGAATACGCCACCCTATGCCCAACGCTGTACATTTTTTGCTAAGTTTGCTTAATCACTACACTGCCAATTCAATAAATAATAATAATAATAAGTACATGTATTCAAATTTTTGCACCCCATTCCACCTGTTTATTTTGGTTTCTTACGTGTCCGAGTTTTTGGATAGGACAATCTATCAGAGCACCGCCAGGGGATTAAACACCCCCCCCCCCAACCTTTCGTTCCACCTCAGCTCAGCTCGGACCTCCCTGATCGTGCGTACATTTCAACTAGAACCGCATGAATGAAGAGACTGTAATAAAACAGATTAGAAACAGCATGGCTAGAAAGGGCCAATGGCAAAGGCCAGTGAAAAAGGAAATCTGTCAAAGCAATCCCTCAAGGCAAACATAAGCCTTATTGTTATAGCAGTGCGATCATTCGTTTATGGCTCAGAACCGCCGCTTTCTGGGGGCCCTCGTTGAAACAGCAGTCACGCAGCGCTGGGAACCGTTCAATGCCGGAATGTGGCTCGATAAACACGCATTGTTTGAAAAGCATTTATTATCGAATAAATTATTGGCAGTCACGGTCATCAATAGCAGTCCTGAAGTCAAGAGGGGTTATGTCAACTTGATCCCCCGGACAAATTTGTTCATCCTTTGAAGGAGATAAAACAGTACTGTAACCAGCAGCCAGTTGTCATCTTAGTTGCCTCAGTGCAAATCATTAGTGCAGAATGCCTTCATGTGCATCTAAAGTTAAAGTAAACCTGATCAAAAACGGGATAGTGCAAAAGTCACAAAAGAACACAGAGCATTAAATCCTCACGTCTACTGCTTTGTTTTCTTTGATTCTTCACAATTATCTTTTCATATTTCCACCGCCACGACGCCTTTCTCTTTTCTCTTTCCTTTAGTGCTTCTCTCTCACTCTCTCCAGTTATCTTGTCATATTTCTATTTGCAGGTGACCCTTCTCTTGTTTTCTTCCCGCCAGTCTCTCCCTCTATCTTCTGTCTCTTTCCCTCTCTCTAATCCTCTCTCCTAATTTATTTATCTCACATTGTTCCTTACGATCAACATAAGATCCCGTTGCTGAGAAAATATTCCTGTAGTAATAACTAAAAATGATCACACAAGTTATCTATCTATCTATATTATTTGTTAATATTAATAATCTTAAAATGAATCTTCTTTGATATACATGGATATTTTGTATTGAAAGGTCTCCCATTGACTTTCTGCCCATGTACACGTATTTCTTAGGGAAGATTTATACGTCTCATTCTCTAGAGAAAACGCATGACATATCACGCGACTACTGCATCATGCAAAGTTAAAGAAATCTTCACTCATATAACTGGCTTAAGGCCTAACTAATGTACATGTATTTCAAAGTGTTATTTTCATTTGCTGGAGCAATTTGTGAGAAACGCTTGAGCAACAATGCTTATAAAAATTTCACTTTATTAATCAATACAAAATTGATGAAATATTTTGCAATTTTCTGCAGTTTGGAGAAAAACAATGAAATATCAAAATGACGCAACATTTTGGCAATTGGTTACACTGTTCCGATCTATCGTACTTTTTTTTTTCCCGTCTCATTCGATCATAAAGTTACACAGAGATGATAATATAGTAATCACTCAGGCCTCTATAGGCTTGCTGTGTCAAACTCCCGTCACTTAGCTACGGTACTACCCGTTCTCACCCTACGCCACAGTCGGTTCATACACCGTCTGCTGTCATCTCGCTGATGAACGAGGACTGGACGACTAATTAGGGACAGAAGTAAATGAGCCTTTAACAGCCAGTCGCGTCCAGGTGAAAACCTGTGTGTGATGTGCTAGAGCGGTTGGAGGTTGCCGCGATAATGAGAAACCTGACAGACGTTTCCAATCGTTCATTGATTTTCATCCACCAGCTTCATCAAGCCGCGTTATCCCACTCCTTGCCGCCCCCAGTCTCTTTAGTACACATTTCCCTTCCGTCTACACCATTAAATCTTCCCTTATAACTGTTATTGTAAGTTCTTTGGTTATGTTTCTCTGTTTTATATTTCTTAGTTGTTTGGTTCTCTTATCACTTACCAACAGCTAGAACCCCCCCCCCGCCCCCCCCCCACTTATTTCCCCCTTCTCTTACTCCTCCACATCCTCCAATCGCACTTTTTTTTCCTGTTCACTCCCCCACCTTTCCCCTCCTTATCGCCCCCCCCTCCCACGCCCCTAGCCATCCTCCATGTGGTCAAGCCTGTGTAACCATTACAATGTGATGATCAGAATGGCTCCCTCTTGTGAGTGAACAATTGGAATGAAAGGGCGCAATCTTAGGTAAAACTCGTCAGTCACACCATTTTCTTTGTGGCGCAAAAACTAGCTGGCGATGGCTCAAACACGGTAATATGATAATCACAAACATTATTTACTCTCAAACAATCGAGGCGAAAAAAGGTGACGATGACACTGTATAGTAACACACCCATTTTATTTCCTCGGCACTTCGCCCACTCTCGGAACTTACTAGCGGACGTGCTAGCTCTACAGGACTGTGACTTCGCCAGTCGGTGTGTTTGCAAACAACTTAGCACCTGTTCCACTTACTGTCATTCCTGTTCTAGCCTTGGAGTTTTTCTTCTCCTTTCTTTCATTTTTGTTCCTCGCAGCTCACGTTGTTGTTTGATACATGGTACTTAAGGTCTTCAGCACCGGAGACCACGCTTTTTGAAGGACTCTCCATAAAGACCTTTTGAGTGAGCACGCCAATCAGTTTGTCTGTTTGTGAGTACTTTCACTGGTGTGTCATCCACACTGATCATGTAGAAATTAATGCTAGTGCAAGCGCACGCAGTTCCACATAATTATAAGATTAATCACAAGTTACAGGTTTCTCCAACTCCAGGCTTTCACTGTGGCAACAATCCACAGAGTGTGATTAGAGCGGGGCCACTCCATAAAATTGGAGTCAGCCATGCGTAGATAAAGCCGATATGATGTATCTAATGACACGATAGAAGTCTTTCCTCCGGCCCCGTCGACAAGAGCATTGTTCCGAGTGGTCGCGCTCCTTTTTCCTGTACAAGACCGAGAAGATAATCACCCAGGCTGCAATGGTGGCCATGGTAGGGACATGAATCATCGATTGGCTCAAGCAAAACCAGAAACCCACACAAGATCTGAGTAGAATAAACGCTGGGGAGAAAGGACAAAAAGAACAGAAACTAGAAGAAAAAAATAGGAACAAACGTACTGTATGGACCATTCACTGAGTGATAACAGCTAGTTACTGAAAGATGAGACCTGTCGGCAGTGACACACATGAACTGCGAACCAGGAGCTGGAAAAATAATATGATAAAAAGTCCCCCTCTTGACCTGAGAAAGAAGGTAATCACAACAAGTCAAGCGTAGCGGAGCCACGCCACAGCATGGCAGTGACACGCCCACATAAAAATGTCTCCTCCAGCTACCTCGCGTAGGACATCACTACACGCAGGTCTTTCTCACAACACCTTTGCCTTTTCAGTCCTGCGTTATATTAGTTTACTTGTCACACAAAACCACAAGCATTCCAAACCTCATTGTGCTGAGTGGACGGTGGGCTAGTTTATAAGAAAAGAAAGGAAAGAGAGATTTCTACCGGCCCCCCGCCCCCCCCCCCTCCCACACACACATAATGCCCAAATAACTGTGTTGAACCAATGGTTAACAAGATTGGAACAGAATGCTGGATAGGTCCAGTTCGGACACCCCCTCAAGCAACATGACAAGTGATCAGAGTGAAAGGACTGCCCGTTGGCTTGAGTGTGGTCAGAGAAAGAACCTAAGGCCAACACCAACACAAGAAAATGACCCATTCACTCAGCAGGGGTCTATCACACTTGATCGGGGCACTGGGGTAAGTGCGAGGGGTTTTATCCTGGCGAGAACACAGGCTCCAGCAGAGTGGAAAAATCGTGGCCATTAGCGAAAACCTGTCCAGATCTTATTCATAAATGATGAAAATCGCCTGTCCAAGCTTGGTCTTGCTGAAATAACAGCATGTGGGCTGACGTAATCAAGTCACGCGGTGACGTTCCCAGTAATTATTTTATTAGCCTCAATTTACCAGGATAGTAGTTCTTGAGCTCAGAGCTGTGTACGTTAGAATGATACTCCCTATACTTTCTGATGTAAATAGCGGAAGGACTTTGTTCGTGGAGAATCGCTGCTCTAGACATTTGCACCTCGCAATTTAAATAATTACGTGCATGATGTATCTTATATTCAATTTAAAATCATTATTTATGTATGTACTAGTGCTGCACCCATTCAGTTACCGGGAATACACAAAAGAAGCAACCTAGAGCAAATCAACAATGATCCAGCCTCAGGGCATGTGATAAAGAAAGCAGAAAATGTGTCATTACACAATGCTCCAGGCAAAAAAAAAATCCCCCCGTTGCAGAATATAATGATCCACTCAGCAAAATCTTTAAAATAACACAAACTCTGATCACAATCTAAAAGCATTGGATTACGGTCCAACTGATACCCTGGGCACAGTCCACCAATACCCTCCCCCCCCCCCCCGGACCATCTACAGACACTTGGACGACATCTTCAAAATCTCGAAACTTCAGCTTTTCAACATGCCGAAGATAACATTTTGTTAACAGTGCAGATTAAAACCAAACACAGTAGAATGATAAGGGCTGTAAACGAACAAATTAACTAAGTCGAGCGTGGCAGTGAATGGTGATAGGAAGGGAAGAAAACTCGATCCTCTTCTGCCCTTGGTGACCTAAACACGTGTTTATTTTGCTTAATGGTTAATCCAGGGCTAAACTGAGTACATCTAAACAAAGTTGGGGAGTCAGACTTATGTCCACTAATTGAATATGGCGCAACCACACACGCAAAGGTCACTGGGCGCAGCAGGAAGTGAGCAGTGAAATGAAGGTGAAGGCCACACAGAAAAACATGGCGCAGTGATGGATCAGCTCGAGGGCCTAGATATTACATGTTTAGATCTTTATTTTAGGAGGTTCGCTGTCCTTGGCATTTACATCTCACTTTTCTTTTTATTTTTCTTGTGGCAGGGATTCGTTTTTTAGAATTTTGCCCGGGCAGCGGCCTGTTTGGCCTGCTCTTTTTCGATTTCCAACTGCCAAGGTATCTTTTTAACGTGCGCAACGTGCACACGGGCCCTCCGAATTTTTCGTCCTTATCCGAGAAGACTAGATGCTCGATCCTACCTACCATAGAATCAGGGACAGGAAAATACCAGAAAAATCCTAAAATTCCAACATGCCTGCACCGACCGGGATTCGAACACGAAGGCGAGCACCTTGCCTCTAGGCTGCTGGGCCCCTTTCCTAGATATTAAGAAAATCTTAGGCCTACATGTATTGTCAATCACTATAGCGTGTTAGTTCCAGTTACTATAGGTATCACCATGCACTAAAACTTGTACTCATGAAAAGGGCTAATAATTGAGCCAGCGGTTTGTCCTGCAGGCTTGACAAAAGAATAGGCATGTTTTTTTGTTTGTTTTTTTTTAAAATGGAAATTCAATATCATTATAGAGATTACTGTTATGTATGCACTTCCCACTCAGTTCATTTCACTTCTTTTTTTCGCCTCCCCCCCCCCCCCCCCTCTCCTTTCTTCTCTGCCCTCTAGTTCCTTCAGATCTCTCTAATTTTCTTGGAATTTGATTCTTTAAGATATTGGTGCACTATCTTGTGTGTGGTGGAGGGGGGGGGGGGGCGCACATTATAGAGATCAATATTATACATACATTCCACACTCGGTTCATTATTTTCATTTCTCCCACCCCCCGTTTTCCTTCTTCTGTCTCTCTAATTTTCTTGAAACTGGATTCTTTAAGGCTATCTTTGGGGGAGAGGAAGCGACTCTTTCCATCACAATTTCCTACCACTCTCAGTACCATTCACAACTCCTGTCCCTGCATTCTCATCCATTCATCAGAGACTCTAGAGGCCTATTCTCTAATCATTGTGTACACGCTCCACTCGCCACTCCGTCGCTGTCTCGAGCAATGTTTTCACCCAGTGCACAATGCACGCAGCCAATCCTTGTGTACAAATCAGCTGCAGGTAAATGATTCATACAAATGCATTTATGCCTGCCATGATTTGGCTTGGCAGTCATTCTTTTCCCACCACTTACTTGCTTGAGTTTTCAATGTGTATGTGTGTGTGTATGTGTGTATGAGAGAGACAGAGAGAGACAGAAAGAGAGAGAGAAAGAAAGAGGAGTGAGACAGGGAGAAAAAGATAGAAAAAGAGGGAGAAATGAGAAAAGACAGAGAAAGACAGAAAGCTGGTGAAAGATGGAGAGTGAAAGAGAGACCAACATAGAGAGAAATAGAAAGAGAGAACAAGAGAACAATAAGACAGAGAGAAAGAACAAGAGAAGGAGAGAAAATTAAAAAATGATTAAAAAAACAAACTAGCCAGACAATAGCTGTTGTCAGTTCTCTTGTTTTATTTACTTGGATTTATTGAAAAGCACACAGTAGAAATGAAACACAACAGATACAAAACACAAGAGTCAGTCTTATTGCAGAGTGTTGATCTACTGTAAAACATGGCTGCAATTAGAGATACACTGTCCCACAGAACTGATCCTATGTTTTCATTCAATCTCACACAGATGTTTACATAATCCTAGAATAGCAGTGACATATAGTTTTCTAGGTGGCTCCAGCAGATCCTGTCTAGTGAAAATTGGCTAGACTCTATGTAAATGGTGTCTCAAGGTCAATGCTATGTAATGTTTGTGTCACAAATTAAACCTAAACAGTCAGCAAAAACTTCAGTGATCTAACACAGTTTTTTATGCAGCATAGCAGAAATAGCTGCTGAGAAAACGAGGTTGGACAGAGTTGAGGAAATAAAGGTGAGTTTGACTAAAACAAACCCAAAAAAGTGGTGGTGGTTTGAGGGGGGCAAAGCTGGCATTTTTGGTAATAGGCCCAGGCCAGATGGGAAATGTAGACCCCATTTCAAACGCTTATTAAGTATTTCTGTAATTAGTGCTAAACATACATCTACATATCTATAATTATTTCTAACTTCTCTCAATATTTTGCGCTGAAAAGTACCCCTTGACTCGCAACACAATGTCAATATTATTTACCAAAGGGTCCCACCCCACCCCCTCCTTTGCCTCGACCCAGTGAGGTAAGCCCCGTCAAAACCGTAGGCCCAAGCTAATTGACCCACCTGCCTGGTAGGGAGAGCTGACCATAGACAGAAGGAGAATAAAACTGGTACCCGTCCTTTTCTAATTAAGGTGCACGGCTGACAATAATTCTGCTATTGGATCACTCACTAAACTATCCTTAAAAAAAGAAGAAAGGTGAACAGCAATGTAAGTTTGTTTTACAAAAATTGACAAGAAAGGTGGAAGTTTGTTAAAATAAAATATGCCAAAGCGCCAAAACTCTGGCAACCAATCTCATTCAATAATTCAGAGGATCGCCACACCTTAATCCCTGGTGAGATTGCACTTTTACTTTCGAAGTTGACATTTAAAGGATTTAGCTCTCACAAACGTCACAAGCAGTAAAATACTTACTTACTATTGGTCAAATAATTTCTACTTTAGTCTTTCACTGCAAATGTGTATTGTCTAATTGACATTACTAAACATGACATCGTGAGGTCTAGAACTGTATGAAAGAGCATAAACTGGGATTTAACCTGTCACGGTATGAGCCAGAAAAACAAATAGTATTCTCATTTTTGATGGTCTCAATTGGCTGTAAATAAATTCATTATTCACTATCATCAGACAGCCTGTGATAGAACTAGACGTTATAACACCTCATGCAAAATCAACAGCCTACAAAAGATGAACAAAGCTCCGTTTATGCTAGCACGATCATTATGAAATACATGGAAAGGCTGACAGTGTGTCAATGCCAGACAGAATGAGATGAAAGCAGGTAATATGTATGTTATGTATGTAAACAAATAGCAATTCTGAAATTCCAAATCCTGATGTTCCAAAGATATGTGATGATAATTTTATATATACGTAATGTGAGATACTTGAATGTCACAATAAAAGCTTGTCTAGATATTATATTATTTCAGTGAGAAATGGGGCTGGTTTATATCAACTAATAACGCTGAATTTGTATTGAAAAAAATTACACACAAGAAATACCCATGTAGAGTTTCCTTTGTTTTCTCAATGAAGTATTCTCATTACTACTAATATCATTTTATTATGACAATGCATTTATTTCAACATCACAAAACGCCATTTTCTATGAGATGTGGTGTTTCTCACTGAAACAAGCTTCAAATGTCGAAGAGTGCAAACAATGTACAGATGTTTGTAATCTGAATCAAGTACTAGCTGGCTGATACTTCATAAGCTTTATCGTTATTTTCATTTCCAATGAATCCCTTCATCATACCAGCACTTCCATCTGTTGCTGTGATGATGTGGTAAGGTAGTCAATATGCTGTACATTACTTCTAGGCCACAATGGGTTTCATTTTTTAAAAATCTTTTCATCCTCTGACTTAATTCTGATTTACCTGCTAAATCCAGGAATTTCTGCATTTTATTTCTTATTACTGTATTCTATGACAAAGAAAAAAAAACCAATTCTATGACTTAAAGCTTATTCTCATACAATATTGTCAAGTTGCAAAACATTCCTTGCATCAAACACAAAGTTCAGTAGATTTGAGTGATGATGAAATTTTCAAACAAGAGCTACAGACACTCAATAGAACACCCAATCTCACAAATAATTTCTGCATGACATCACCTTGGACGTCTCTGTTGGCGATCTATTCCATCTCAAGAAAATATTACTGTTTGCACTGGGATGTCCATAATGAAGAGATCACTTTCTCAGAACTGTTTTGTCACTATTAACCACACATTCTGGATTTATACTGCAGCATCAAACTAAACAGTTTTCAAACATAAGTAAGAGCGTATGAAAGTTCATCAGTTATTTACCAAAAACCCTTCACCATCAGGCACCAGCGACACTGTTAGCACAAGTAGGATCACAGGTCAGGGCTCAAGGAGAATATTCTAGTCTAGACACAGTAAAGAACAGCAAAATCTCCTGATTGTCTTAGTGAAACAGGTTTGCCTCTCTATTGTCTGTGACACAGATTCATGGCTCAAGCAAATTTCTCCACATCGTTTAGCTCCTTTGCTAGTAAAGCTTTCGACATGATAGCTAGTTGGTTGGATCTCTGTGTGTGGGTTTAAGTGTTGAGTTTGACACAGTTTGCCTAATTTCAGTGTAGGTAGTCTCAGCCTTCTTCTTGCTGTTGCAACACAGATTTCCACTTGCGATTGAAATCCAGGACTGTTTCAACAGTGACACCTGTGATAACAGAAGAAAATTAAATACAGCATAGTTTAGTAACTTTAATTGTCAGTTGTTCTAGAAAAGTGTCAGTAGTAAACAATATGCTGATCACTGAATATATACACTTTGGTTGCAGGAATAGTTCAGATCTAATGCTTAAATCAATGTTCTTGAACTGTAAAATAGAATTAGAGTACGGCAATGCCTCTATATAAGTAAATGTATGCCTAGTTCTACTTAATGCTGCTGGCAAAGGTGGCTGATGTCATAGCAGAGGTCACAGGTTCGATCTCCGTCCAACTCACTTGTTTTTCTTCTTTTCTTTCATTCCCACCATTCTGAGCACTTAAGAGGCATATACTTCTAAACACCTCACATTTCTCCAATTAATTTCCTGGTAATTTGTCTCCTCCAAGTTCTGCTTACCTTTATCGAAACAGAATCAACTTTCAACCTCTTTGCACTAAATCAGCATATTATTTCACAAGATAAACGTGGCCTACAAAGTTACTAAAGGAAACAACAGGAAAAAACAAGTCATTATTGGAAACTTTCTTAGCAAGCAAAATATTTCAGAGGTATTAAATATCAGGAACACAAAATGTGGTAGAATAATGAAAGTCATAATAATAATAATAAAAAAATACTACATGCAGTTTCCCTGTTCTAAGAAAGATAACTAAAAATTCTCGGTGAATGAAACATTTCTCAATAGCAGTAATGAAATATCATGTTTCAAAAATACACATTAAATTTTCATAGCAAGGCATTCTTCTCACTGACCTTCTTGCTCAGCTGAACTCTTGACTTGCTGAATGGCTGGAGGCAAGGGAGGAATCATCAGTTTCTGCTGCCCTGTGACAATAGCTACTACATTATGGCCTGTGAAAGTGCCAGTCTGCTGGGCCAGATAGCGTGCACATCCCAGAAGTTCCAGCATGTACCTGTTAAGTTAAGGAACGCAGTTTGTCACTGATGTGAGAAATCGAGACAGGAATTATTTGTACACATTAAGGACTACTATATCATAGTAGTCTGCTCCAATTGTTCATGCCCTGACGTGGAGGAGTGGCTTGCGTGTCCCAGTGATCCCAGGAGCTAAGCCAGCGGAGGCCTCGTGCCCCTGATAGCTTTAAGCAAGCTGGACAGGTCATGGGGGAAGGACCAGACAAGATTGAACAGACCGGCCCTCCAGGTTCGGGGGTTGGGCGTAGGGCTAACAACCCTACCCTGAAATCCTTGTTGGGGTGACCTTACTTGGAGAAACAAAAATCGTTACGGAAACAGCAACATGGAAAAACCAACGTTCTGGATGTGATGGACCTTCTGAGTACCTCGCGACTCGTATGAATGCAAGTAGTGAAAGCCGAAAGGAAACTGCTAGCAGGATGAAGGAGGAACTGAACACCGCCAAAACCAAGACCAGGATTGGATACTGGAATGTTAGAACAATGTATGAATCGGGTAAGTTAGCACAAGTAACATCAGAGATGAGGCGCTACAACCTACACATCCTGGGTGTGAGTGAGAGCAGATGGACTGGATCTGGAAGGATCAAAACATCCACTGGAGAAACCGTTCTCTACTCTGGAAGAGAGGATGACCAACATCATGAAGGAGTAGCCATCATCCTAAAGAAAGGACTGGACAAATGCTTGTTGGAGTGGAAACCAGTCAATAGCAGACTGATGAGGATGAGGATGAAAGGACGACACACAAACATCACTGTCATCCAATGTTATGCACCAACCAACGAAAACGACAACACAGACAAAGACGACTTTTATGAACAACTCCAGGGGGAAATGGACATGACGCCACGGCATGATCTCATCATTGTCATGGGAGACCTCAATGCTAAGGTAGGTAAAGATGATATAAATTATGAAAGAGTAATGGGAAAACATGGAACTGGAACAAGGAATGACAATGGAGAAAGGCTTGTGGATTTTTGTGCCTTGAACAACTTAGTCATCGGAGGGACCCTTTTCACACACAGAGAAATTCACAAACTCACATGGAATTCTCCAAATGGAAGAGACAAGAACCAAATAGACCATTTGATGATCAACGGTATGTGGAGACGATCCCTTCTAGATGTGAAAGTGAAAAGAGGAGCTGACGTAGCCAGCGACCACCATCTAGTGGCAGCACTTATCAAAATTAAACTGAACAAGACCGGAATCAAGACATCAAAGCAAAGACACCTTAATATTCAGAAACTGAGAGATGCAAGTGTTAGAAATGCCTTCAACATACAAGTCAAGAACCGATTCCAGGCTCTACGAGAGTCTGATAAGAACAACCCTAAAGAAAGAGGAATCGATTCAGAGTGGAAAAGAGTAACTACAGTGTACACAGAGAGCAGTGTAGCCTGCCTTGGATTTAATGAGAAAGGGAAAAGCAAGGAGTGGATCCAACAAAGAACATGGGATGTGATCGGGGAGAGGAAAGTCATGAAAAAGAAACTCCTACAAGTGAAATCGGAAAGGCTGAAAGAGAGGTACCAACATAGCTACACAGAGTTAAATAAGAAAGTGAAGAGACTAGTAAAGAAAGATAAACGAGAAGCCATGGAACAGCTAGCGGCAGATGCGGAGGAGGCAGCAGCAAGAGGAGAACAGGGTAAGCTCCACAAGATCACTAAGCGCATTTGTGGCAAGTACGGTGGAAGACCAAGTGTTCCAATCAAAGACAAGAATGGGAAACTACTGACTACAGAACGAGAACAGGATACACGCTGGACAGAGCACTTTCAGGAATTACTAAACCGGCCACCACCTGAAGATAGAATAATAATACAAGATGCTGCTGAAGACCTTGACATCAACATAGATCCACCAAAGAAAGAAGAGATAGTGGCAGCAATAAAGAGCCTAAAAAACAGCAAAGCCCCAGGAAAAGACAACTTGACTGCAGAACTGTTCAAAGCAGATCCGGATCAGTCAGCCACCATCCTTCAGCCACTGTTCACAGCTATCTGGGAAGCAGAAGCAGTACCAAAGAGCTGGAATGAAGGCAGAATAGTGAAAATACCCAAGAAAGGAGCACTCAGCGATTGCAACAACTGGCGTGGTATCACTCTCCTTTCTATACCCAGCAAAATCCTTGCCAAGATCATTGTGCAACGTATGTCAGATGCTGTGGACAAGACACTGAGAAAGGAACAGGCCGGATTCCGAAAGGGGAAAGGATGCATTGACCAGATCTTCACACTCCGAAACATCACAGAACAGTGTTCAGAATGGCAAAGGCAGCTCTATGTGAACTTCGTTGACTTCGAAAAGGCCTTCGACAGCATCCACAGAGAGAGTATATGGCGCATTCTTCGGCACTATGGGATTCCCAGCAAGCTTGTTGAACTCATCAAAAGCTTTTACAAGAACTTCAGTTGCAGTGTCGGAAACAGTGATGCATCCTTTGAAGTGAAAACTGGTGTACGGCAAGGATGTGTGATGTCAACAATTTTGTTTAACCTCGTAATCGACTGGATTATGCGGAAAACTACAGAGGATGCACCAAGAGGCATCAGATGGACACTCTTCGACAACCTAGAGGATTTGGACTTTGCGGATGACCTTGCGCTATTGTCACATAGTCACCAACATATGCAAGATAAGGCGCAGAGACTACATAATTTTGGATGCAAAGTAGGCCTTCGGATTAGCCAGAAGAAGACAGAGATTATGACCCTAAATGTAGACACTCCAGCACCAGTGCAAGTAGATGACAAGAACCTCACCACGACGGACAAATTTAAATACCTTGGTAGCATTATCAGACCAGAGGGTGGCACAAAGGAGGACATCCAAAGTAGGCTGGGAAATGCAAGGGCTGTCTTTCAAAGTATGAGCAACATCTGGAAATCGACACAATACGGCATCAACACCAAGATCAGACTGTACCAAAGCTGTGTCCTATCCACACTCCTGTATGGATCAGCGTGTTGGCGAATGACAGAAGGTGACCTCGCCAAGTTGTCTTCCTTCCACACCACATGTCTTCGTTGGATTCTCCGCATCTTTTGGCCAAACAAGATTTCTAATCAGGAACTACTAAGGCGATGCAAGCAAGAAGAAATAGCCAACATCATCACGAAGAGACGATGGAGATGGCTTGGACACGTGCTGCGAAAGGAAGCAAATTCTATAACCAAAACAGCACTTCAGTGGACACCGGAGGGACGGCGCAAGCGAGGCAGACTCAAGGCAACCTGGCGGAGAACAATCGAGGCAGAGATGAAATCCTTCAATCACTCATGGGGAACTCTCGCAAAGATGGCCCAGGACAGACAGGGCTGGAGATCCTTTGTTGCTGCCCTAAGCACCAGTGGGTGCAACAGGAAATAGTAGTAGTAGTATATCATAGTAGTCCTTGGTACACATTTATTTCAAATACAGCTGCGCACTGATCATAAATATTCACATACTTGCTTACAAATATTAGTCTTCATCAATCTTTGCACTGGGTAAAATCAGCTTTGTTTTTATATTCCTGGATTTGATTTGACTTTTCACAGACTTGTATTTTAGAGCCGTCTCAAATGACAGGCACACTGGGTAGTTGCCCAAGGGCCCCATGCAGATAAATTTACATCGGTAAACGGGGAAGAAAATTCCACGCATTAAAGTCTGTTGCTTTGCCCAGGGTTACATAATGATTTTATGACGGTCCTAATTTTATGAAACATGTTAGAATCCCTAAATCTTATAAGAGCTGTTCTGACGATGAAATATAACCCACTGAGTTAGCGGCTCAGATTTTAATCAAATTTAGGTGTTTTATCTATTTTCTTCTTTGACAAAGTATCCAAAAGCTCACATATACTCATAATAATACTCCGGATCTGAAATTTAGCAAATTATAAAATTCCACCTCTTGCTTTTTTTTTTTGGGTAGCAGATGTTACAATGCATTAATTAAACCATTTATTCTTTTATGTACACAAGTTTTTAAATGTGGGAATTATCACATATCCATGCAGGTCAATGTTTGAACACAGATGATAGATGATGACTGTAATGTTCAGTTCTGGACTTTGCCTAGAGCAGGACATTTACAGACAATTTAACATTACTTTTTTAGTTATAAAAAAAATAATGGCGGGAGTAATTCATTGTGGTGCAATTTTGACCCTTTTTTTGCTCGACACTACAGCCTACATGACAATTTCAAAAATTATAAAGTTAATTTTCTAACCTGTCAATTAATCCAGTCCAATCGCTTTTGTATCGACCAATTGTGCTAATCCAAGTTTCAGGTATTTTTAAATAAAAAGTTGTAAAAATGTAAAATGCAATGATCTATGTTTTGGCTCCCTGTAGTAAGCCCATCGCACCGGAGACGATATTAATACGCATTAAATTTGGTGCATGCAGTTTCCCTACCAGAAATGAGTGCGTATGAGCCGTATGTAGTGCTCTGGTGCGCATGAAATCTTTAGTAAGACTGTACAATATGGGAAGCTTTCTAGATCAAAAAAGAGAGAGAGGAAGAACGGTGGATTCACATGTTTATCCCAGATAATGCCGGGTACCTCATCTGGTAAAAAAAAAATAAAAAAATAGTAGCACATGTTGGCCTTGCTTACCATGTGTCTCTGTTCTTTTTCCGTAGAATTCCTTGCTGATTTGAGGACATGGTTTCTTTATTTTTCTGTGCACGAATGTATCTGAAAAACAATGCCAAGAAGTACAGAACCTACTCCATTTTTAAAGTTAAACGTCCCTCACAATCTGGAATCTCAGAGAAGTACATATTGAATAATCTGATTTTTTGAGAATTTTACCAATGTAATAAAGTTTATATTTATACGAAACTATTTAATTCTATATGTAAACTTTAAATTCATGAAGCTCTGATCACCAAACATAAATAGAGGCCAAATAGACCATGAAAGGCACAAATTGACCTACCATGCCGACCCCCTGTAAAACTCAAACTCGAACCTTTAGTCACATACTATAGTATAGTATCTCTCTTCCATGTTTGCTGTCAGACACCCCCTTCCCCCCTTTCCAACCACCAAATTAAAGAGGATGTGGGTGAGGCTCAACCTGAAGTACACTATGTCCATCTGCAGATCTGCCAGCTGTAAAAATTCAGGCAGGCCAGAACTGTAAAGACATGAGGCACTGAAGTGCTGGTCTCCTGAGACACGTACCTGTTTCCCTTCCTGAGCTGAATCTCCAGCCATCGGATGACTTCTCTTGCATTCGGGCTGTCTTTCTTCTGAAGGTCAAGGCTGTCCACAACTGGGGAAGTGAACGAAACAAACACAGTGATCTACAGTTTGTATGACTTAAAGCTCATTCTCAAACAATACTGGAAGGCTACAAAACATTCCTTGTATCAAACACAAAGTTCAGCAGATTTGAGTGATGATGAAATACACAACACAAGAGCTACAGCACACCCATACCACAGCCAATCTCACAAATAATGTCTGCATGATAACACAATTTGGATACTGCAGGATGAGGGGAAGAAATCCCTTAGGACAGGAGCAAAGGAGAGTCCTTCTGCGAAAAAATAAACAAAAAGACAACTGGTCTTTCATCTATAAGTGATTTTCAATAGTTATGTCCCAATGAAAATTCTTTATACATATAATATGTAGCTGCTAGAAAGGACATGTAGCCAATATACAGCCATTTGTTGATGATCACTTTGAGGCTTGTTTCCGGAAACGCCACTACGTGCCATCCCTTTTCAAACGTAAGGATCATCTTCCGATCTTATGCCTAATTCTACCCCCCCCCCCTCCCTCCCCTCATTATGTAACCGACAAATATTTCTCGAATCTCTCGGACGATATAAAATCAACAACTAACATTGAGCGCTCCCCCCCCCCCCCTCTTTTTCAAGTCATTTAAACTTTGAAGGGCATGTGATCTCTAGGCAGATAATTAAATACCTGCGCACGTATTGTTCCTCCTTAGCTCTTTGATGAACCTTTGTTGTTGTGAAGTAAAAACTATGCCAGAGTTCAGATGTAAAGTTAAAACTTGTATCCAGATTTCAGATCACCACTTGACTGAGCTGATTCAAAAGTTGTGTAGCCACCAAATGTAATCTGTTAAAGGCAAACATATCCACTTCCACTTTCAGCATCGACTTTATCTGTATCATAGTAAGGTCAGTTCCAGCAAAGTTAATGGAATGGATAAAATTTCCCGACGCGGGTTTGATTGCACGGCCAGACTGTAATTTAATAATGTCTTTCGACTTGTTGTTATTGTTGCTGGTGTTTTCCAATGAATTTGCAACACAACGTTTTCCCCATCAAGTTACCGCCATTTTCTCTTCAATTTTCACCATGGCAAAAATCAGAAAGGAAAAAAAAAAAAGGAACAACGACAACAACATCCACAACAACAATAACAAATAAACGAGAAAAAAAATCTTAATGCTTTCTCTTGTGTTTCCATCTCATTCACGCGTTTCTATCCAACACAACAATAAACCGAAGTTTGCGTTGGTGCTTTCAAATAAGTGAGCTACTTCGGTTCTGGCCCAGACTCACCGGCGGCAATAGAAATGTTACTTTGCAATTTTTTTTCTCTCGTTCTTGCTGAAAGCATCGGTAACTTAGTTAATAAACCGTCCCCTGGATTGAGCGATTACTTCATTACTTTTTATCTCTTCCTTTCGCGTCTGAACACCGTTAATGAACCAGTGAACAGGAGCGAAATAAACGACTTTGCCGTGTAGTTTGATTTTCATATCCCCCAAAGTAACCCATAATCTATTATAGATTTGTGGAGTCCCCAGTTCTTTGAGTTCATCTATTTTCACTGTCAATAGTGGCAGCTGAAATTTGGTATGGCAATTCTTGGCAATTATAACGTAGAACGTGAAACGGCACAGTGGAATTAATATTGCTCCTCCCTGAGAGAGAGAGAGAGAGAGAGAGAGAGAGAGAGAGAGAGAGAGAGAGATCTGGATTGTTTACATCAAGAGAAATGATGGCGCTTACAGAATCAAAAGCATCATGATGTATAGTAACAGGCTGAATGTTGTTGTAACGACGGATGACAATTAATACTGTGACACGAATGTAATATGCAAAGGTTTTCCCTGCAACTGATTAAGTTCAGACTTAACTTGTAAACACTTAGACTTTCTCTCTCTCTCTCCCCTTCTTTTCCTTCTTATTCTTCTTCGCCACCGTCAGAACATCTATTACTGCAATGTTACACCACACACCAACCTCGTGCGTTTCACAGCCACAATGTGATGCCCCAGCAACTGCATAATATTCCGTTATTCATGTCTTGAAAAATAGCATCTGTCCAGCAAGTGTGACCAAGTAATAGCATTCAGTGTAATAACGTTGCTGCACCACGCAAAGGACAGGCTTTGTTGCCAAAGGGTTTACACAAGCCCATTGTATGATGCTGTTAAATAGCACAGGTAGGTAGTGCGTCTACGAGGCTGTCCTTGCAAACAGCCATCTCAGACAGATGAACATGGCCATCAACCAAGGCAACTAGAACAATATAAATGGGAACAAAAACACCAAACTATGAGTGATGGGTTTTGGTCTACACTGCAAAGTGCAAGGAATTTACAATGAAGCCGAAAGTACCAACGAGAGTGGTAGAGCGAGCATCAGCTAGCGTTTTACTTCTTGTCCCGCCACGGGGGGCAACCGGTGCAAGCACATGTAAGACAACGGCTCAGGGGCAATAACTTGTCACCATGAACAAGTTGCTACATGGAGGGCTACATAAATTCAAGGCAGTTCGTACCACGACGTGCTCCCTCAAACGTCCAATTCAGTGGAGAGACGGATACCTTGTGAGCAACGGGCCGGCCTGTTCAATCAACTGTGACAGTCTAGGTTTTTCCACTGCAGGCTTATGACAACAGCGCCAGTAGTTTAGACCTGTCAACAATGCCGAGGACAACTGAAGGAACCCCATATGCTAATTTAACCACATGAAAAACACAATGCTCCAAATCTGAACTGTACCACTGACATAATTTGGCTTCAGTATACGCCATCTCTCCACACTCCGACCCTCTACAAACTATTCAGATGAGAGAGGGTGGTCAGGCGAAAGATTCAACTACCTTTCGATTAAATCAGTAGGGAATTTAAAAGTGAGTTGCGAGACAAGACACCGACCATTACGATGCCTGGTTGTTTATTAAACTTAACAAGACAAAACTTTCTCTCTCTCTCTCTCTCTCTGTCCGGAGTTTCCTTTTATTAACACATCGCTTCATCGTGCACCAATCCTTACCATTCTTTCATCACAAAGACACACAGCAATCAGGTAATTAACGTTGTGGCGTTCTTCCTCTAAAAAAAATAATAAATTATCCCCTCACTCACCCGCCCACCTTGTTCCCCAAAGAAGCCGCATACTTCGGAAGGCATGTCATTTCATGTAATTTAAACAAACCGTTTCATACACCATTAGCAATTACTCTAGCTCATCCGGGTAATTCTTTCATCTCACATAATTTGCAGCTCGCGTCCTGTGAGATCAGTACAGTAATTCACCTTCCACCTGTCGGAGCACGCTGACCTTCCATTCATAGAGTAAAGGTAAGGTATGGGAACTACACTCGTGACCGAGGGTGATGTATTCCAAACATGTAGCAAGCAGGAGGAGGGGACGGTAGCATAGGTGTGACGCGGTGCTTTCCTGTGTCACATCACCCCGCGCGCCACATTACGGGGAGGAGAGAGAGTACAGAGGAACAAGAATGCACATAAATTCGCGTTAACTTAATATTTGTACTGGCGCCATCCTTCACGCGGGTCCTGAGGTTAACAACACCATGACCGTAAACTTTTTAATACAGACAAGGTCCAACAGTTTCCAATTTAGCCGTAAACAGTTTTACATGTATTATGGAGTTAGTCTATCAAGTGCTCATCATACCTGTAATTCTCACGTTCAACTTGCACACATACCCAAGTCTGGCAACATTTTTGCTCGCTATGGGTAAATTCACATGTTCATCTTGCATGTAACCAAAATTTCCCAGGTTCAACCTGGACCCACATTTGAAAGTAAAAATATTTTTGCTTCAAAAGTATATCCCACTAAACGACTAAGTCTTCACTGTGCACATAACCAAAAGTTCTCGATTCCATGTTGCAAACCAACCCAAATTTTGACAAAAGTTTTGCCTAACGTCAGGCTGTAAGGAGTGCACGTAAAACGATCTTCTAATCTATATCACCAGATCAAGGTCTATGCCTTAGTTATCAATAAATGCAAAACTACGCCAATTCAGTCCAGATCTACTAAGTCAAACACTCTCTACACCAATTGTATCATGTATAATATTATAATTTTATGTGTCTACAATAAAGCATCTTTCTTACACAGTGTAAACCATACTCTACAATGAATGGTACAAATTTGCAGGTCCTGTACATGACCAACCACCTGGCACACAATCATCCAAACAAACACCTGCAGGAACACAAAGGGCTTCCTATGCGAAGGTACTAGTCCGTCCATTGTTGTATGGACACCACTGTATCACAAGCACCGTAGTATCGGAGGTTTGGGGGGGGGGGGTGAGACTTTGGTGTCCAGGTCATTCATTCTGAACACCTAATTATGGTCTCCACAGTGCCCCGCCCCTCCACGCACAACTATTGCAAGCTCTAAACTAATAAAAAGACAAACCTTTAACTAACAGAACTGAATCTGAAGTGTCAAATACGAAACAGCATTCGGACATCAAAATATTTAATGTACATCTGATGTACAACAAAATGCTAAAGTTCCAATGCCACACTTTTCTTATCTATCCTGGCGTAATTTTCTTCCCACGGGCAATGATTTAAACATTTTATTGACACAGCATGACAGTCCGATTCATATACATGTATTTCACCACATTTGTCTTCTTTACCATTTGTGGGCACTGTGTTAAAGCCAAAAAGTCATACCTCATGCAGTGTAGTGCCCCGAAACATGAATCCCATTACAACCACAGAAATGTATACCATTTTAGTACATTTAAAAATTCAGTCACAAAAGTACACACACATGCAAGCAGATATAAATCGAACAAGTAAACCAAAAATCCCCATTCTAAACTGACTTACTCAACACTTAACAAACAACAGAGTACATGACTTAGTGATGTACGGAACTAGCCTGGCTGAGACACTAAAACACTGTTCTGGGCTGGCTAACTGATCCTGCTGTATACAGGTTTGTACCACTTGTGAACAACAGAAAAAAAAAAGTGTTATGCTTGACAAGCAAGGGGGTGCAATCAAGAAGAGTTACAGACATGCCCTCTGTGGCCTGATCCCAAGGGGAGAGAACCCAACGCAATTTACACTACAAGGGAGATTATTCATTTTTATTTATTATTTTTGTTAAGGCGAGAAGGAAATCAAGAGCCGGTGATGAACGCGATACACACCAAGTTTGACACCTAGCAATAACCTGCTGAAATTACAGACACATATCCGTATTGTTTTGTTGTAGGATGAAAGAAAGGCCTATGAGCATGAGTCACGTCCACAGCTGCTGGAAAAATTGACATTCAGACTGAGACTTCAAGTAATTGCAGTCCATCTGGACTATCAAATATGATATTCTGATCGCCCAAGTGAGTATACCACAAAGGTCAAATGGATGCTAATTACGATTATTCAGTATAGTGATTGATAAAAGACGAGTTTATGTGACCGCTCTCGCCCTAAGAACCGTAAAGACGTGCAGATACTAGATGATAAAGTTTATGTAGGTCAGCCAAAAATGCTTATTATGGGCTTTTTGTGTGACCAATTTGTAACTAACTTAAAAAAAACCCACTGCAGCCACTTCGCCAGCAAAAAAGTTTATTGTGGCCGGGAAATCACATGTAATCCTAACCTGAACCGAAACCATTAAACTTTCCCCAAGACTCTGTTGTGCAAACCAAATCCAGTTTGGCCACATTGCCAAAATAGTCAGTCTGCCTCATGATAACATAGCTACTTGTAACAGTATAAGGTCGGAACAGTTAGGATAATGCACTGAGTACCTGGCATGTTTATGGCGAATACCGATCTAATGGTCCAAAACAAAATTTGGGGAATACCTCAACAGGTCAAAAGTAGGTCAAACATCAAAGACAGTGGTGAGCGGCGAAAGTGAGCCACAAATTACAATAAGCTATGAGCAAGACAGACCGACTCATAACAACACTGAGTAGTGCAAAGAGCAATGCTTGTCTCATTTCGGAGCAAAGGTTAAGGTCGCAAAGCTTGGGATTTTTTGGGTAAAATAGGTGAAGCCTATTGTTCAGAAATTGTTTATCATATCCTACAGCTCGCACTGAGCATTGAACACAAGATGGGAGTTCCTTCAAACTGTCGAAGGGTTGGAACTGCACAAAGCAAAACAGCTACAAGCAGAGGCAACAATTCGGTATACAGCGTGTACAAGGTGTAATCAATAGATGGATCTGCGACAAGAACATAATGGTAATGTAGTCGGTAATAGGCCCCTTTACATCCAGCTAGCTTCACACACGAACAGTCTGCCGTTGATCCTCTGATAAGATCGGACAAAGTTACATGTATTAACATAACAAAGTGATAAAAGTAGCGGAGATAAACAGCAGTTTATTCTCCCATATATTTACATACATTTCCTAATCTGGCAACAGTTCTCGCCACCGCCTCGATAGCTGGTGGTTGGTTGCTTCTTTCTTTCACCCTTCCCCCTTTTTTTCTTTCTTTCCATTTCTGATTGGTTCCTGTTCTCCTCATGAATGAAGCAACCAATAATAGCACTGTAGCTGCAAGAAAGTCACCACTATCCACTTTACCATAAACAGTATGACAGAACTCGTTAAATGCCTCAGTTGCATCTGTCCCAGTGGTTATGAATCAGCGTTATACCACAATGCAAAATGTCTGTCTCTCTATGCTGCTGGCGGTATCATAATAATGTCTGAGTGGCTATCCAACATGGCTGTGTGAAGGGTTGTGATATGAAACATGAATGGCATGTTTAGGATAACAATTTAATTCAACCCGCATGTTTTGATTTCCAAACTGTAAATGAATTTCGGTATTCCCCGCCGAGCAATGCCCATGGCGGCCCTTGCAGGGGAGTAGGGAAAAAACAGCCAGGACATAACTGACATCCTTGTCTTTAGGTGGTCACCTTTTTGAATTAAGTTTTGGTGGGAGTGGAGCTGGGTTCGGTGTTTTCATTCATGGATCTATGCACATAAATTTAGTAAAAGATGCCTTTCATTAGTGCCCTTGATTTAATTTTTAAAAAATAATTGCACACTTCCCTCTCCTAGGATGGCAAAGTTCTGGTCAGTAAGAAAACTACGGACACCCAAGGACAAAACCATGCCACAGAAGTGCAAGAAGTTGGCGTACTTAACCAGAAAGCATAAACATCTACAACCAGTGATCAAAAGACCCGAAGTTTTCAACCCAACTAGAAACAGAATTCAAAATGGCAAACACACTGAAAGAGACAAAAGTCCGCATATGGATGCCTGTGAGGCAGATCTACCACATTTCAGAGGAGAACCCATAGGGATGCCTTTATAAATACTTTGCTGTCTAAGTATAGCGATTTTTTGACATATTAATATCGGTGGTATCAGGTTTAACATCTTTCGGAGGGGGGGGGGGAACCCCTTTGTTTCACGGCGGCCTAAGTCGAAGGTTGTTATCCCTTCACCCCCTGTCTGATATCTTTTCTTGTAGAGGCAAGGGCTTTTTAAAAATTGTAAAAATATAACAGTTTTAACTCAGAATGGTCTTGACAATTCTATCAAAAGATGGTGTCTCAGTATGACTCGCACAAATCGCCAATTTGTAATAGGCCAAAGGTGGTTTGTGTCCAAACCCCCCCCCCCCCCCCTCTTGGCACCGGCAAAGTATCATAGTTTTAAATAAGCATCGTGGTGAGAGTATCATTTTTGCAATTATCGTATGAATCGAAAGCATCGATATTTTGCGCCCGCCACTAACAATCTGCCTCGTGTGAATATTCAGAGTATCGTGTCCGAGCCTGCTTGGGCTGGAAAGCAACAAAACTAATGTCCGCCACTCACCTGCTAACGGGATGACCACAATACAACGAGCTGTGGTGGCCAGTTCCTTCACTTTGCTCAGGTAGTTGCACAAGGCCGCGTCATCCACCACCACGTAAGGGGGGAACACCGGGTGCTCTGTGGTCTTCAAGCTGCCTTCTAATTCGTTGACTTCAGCCTGGGAAATGGAGGGAATCACAATACATCATCAGCCATTTCTGATATCATACAAGTCTCAGGGATGTAGTTTCCCAAATGCTACCTTTGAACAGCCACACACACCACAGTGCTTGATTTTTTACACTGTGCATTCATACTCATAATTCATCCATTCCTCCTAGCAAATTTGTTCTCTCTGCGATCCATCTATCAGTCCGCCTGTCCGCCAATGACCACCCATCCGTCCGTCCGTCCGCCCACCCATCCGTCCGTCCGCCCATCCATCCATCCGTCCATCCATCCATCCAGCCATCCAATCCAATCCAATCCATCCATCCATCCATCCATCCATCCATCCATCCATCCATCCATCCATCCATCCATCCATCTATCTATCTATCTATCTATCTATCTATCTATCTATCTAACTCCGCCCATAATCTATCTATCTACCAAACTTCGCCCATAATCTATCTATCAATCCCTCATCGATCCTGTTTTACAAGTTTATGTTCTCGCCTTCCACTGTTCACTCTCGTCTCCAGATTCGCGTGTTTCTCAAGGGTTCCCCCCTTCAATTTAACCAAGCACAATTATTAGGAAACGAGCACTCTACCTGCAGTCTCAACTGGGCCATGTCTCTCATCAGCTGGTTCCTTCGACTCTCTGTGTCCTTCTGAAATAAACAAACAAAGAAAACGGATACATGACTTTCTTGTCCACCATCATTAAAGGACGTAGGCCTTCCATTTGTTAATGCTCACGTAAGTGTAACCAAAAAAAAAAGGAAAGAACGAAGAAAGAAGTTGGGAGTGAGGCGGGAAGAAAGAAGGAATGAAAGGCAGACAAGAAAGAAAGTAAGAAAGAAAGATCACCCGGAGGAAAAATCTGATAAACAATAACCGGAATAATTCAACCAAATACAAATCGCTCCTCTTTCTTTATGATCAACTCGGGACTTATCAGATTTTTAACACCCTGCAAACACTTACCAAATCAACAACAACTTCAATAAAACAAATGGATCCCGCATTTCGAAGGCAGACCAGCAGGGCCGATAACTTTCAATCTAAGGGCCACAATCACAAAACAACAACAACAACAACAACAACATCTCCATTGAACACGATCAGGTAAACCTTATGTCACCAGCCAAGGTACCAAGCGCGCATGCAACAGCTTTGCTTGAAGGAACCATTACACCAGGGAAACAAACGGCGTTTTTTTTTTTTTTTTGCCATCTCCATAAAATGAATAATTACTCTCACACGACTTGGGCTATTGCTCGCACGTTCGGCACGGGGCTTTGTGTCCCTGGACCAAATAATTCCCTGGCTCATAAATTACCCCATGAAGATCTGTCTATCATGGCACAAAACAAAACAAAAAACAACAAAAAAATGGAAAATTGATTAAGGAAAAATGACGCTCTGCCCTGTATTATGGTATACTTCAGTATCGCTGTGTCGTTTTGTTATGGAGATGATGGACGTTTAACACTGCAGTGTATCGCACAACATTGTACTAAAATGGCCCATTAATTCTTTATGATTATCTTTTAACAAAATTTAGTTCGGGCCATTAATTTTTATGATTACAGTGTACCTTTAAATACAATTTAGTCCTTTCACAACGCATTCCATTCACTTATTCAAGAAAATACTTCATACCCAATATAGACAAAGGTACTACCAAATGAACTACTCAAAAGCAACAACAATAACAACAGCCCGAAGGCGACAAGTCCATTGTTTGACAGAAGAGAATGACACCGCTCCAGTTCAATAGTGGAAAGATCATTGATTTTCCTTCAGTGTTATGCAGTCACTCTCCTCTCACTATTCGCCACACCTTAGAGATACACCATCTTGTCTAGGGACAGGCTTGCTAACGAGTTGACCACTATCATTTTATACCTAATAAAAGGATGGGGACTTGAGTTGTATTGTTTTAATTAAGCACATAAAACACGAGCATGAGGGTCTGACTTCTTAAAATAAATAACAATAGCTGCTAAAACAAACCTCTGTTTAGAAATACCCCCCTCCCCCCACCCTCTCTCTTAAACCACGCCCTTCCCATCTGGGGGGGGGGGGGGGGGTTAAAATTTCTTCTGTCATGCGATCTCATCTGATAAAAAAAAAAAAAAAGCTTAATGAATATGTATTTACACCTTGTGTTATTTCCCCCCCTGACCCACTGACGGTAGACAACACGGAAGCCTACCTAACTACTGGGCTACTTGTGATAGGGGATGGAAGCGGAGCGGGAAGGAAAGCAAACAGGGACAAAATGATCCCCCAACGTAACTAAGTAGCGTTTACACTTAGTCTATCTCTATGTGTATACTATTAAACATTTTTCATATCGCCAGCTGCTCCCGGGAGCTATGAAAGCCGGTTAATAAATCATTTGAAAAGGCTGTCGGGCAGGGCTGCCATGGAGAGAGGAAAATGCGCATTGAAAGGTAAACAGATCTTCATTATCATAAATGTTGAGGCCCCCGGTACAAAAGCCATATTGCCAGATGTACGTATAAAGGCAACAAAGCTGACACAAGCACGCGGGTGAGCACATACACACGAAGGAAGTCGGCCTTAGGCTTGAGTTCACAAAGAACAGTAATGTTTCTTATTTTCTTCTAGCGACTGAACTCTTAAAGTAACGGAAATGTGTGAGGTGGGAGGGGGGGGGGGAGAGAGAGAGAGAGAGAGGGAGAGAGGGACACACACACACAGAGACACACAGAGAGAGAGAGAGAGAGAGAGAGACAGACAGAGAGAGAGAGAGAGAGAGAGAGAGAGAGAGAGAGAGAGAGAGAGAGAGAGAGAGAGAGAGAGAGAGAAAACAAGATGTTGGTCCTCTGTCATGCCCTAGTAAAAAACCTCTACAAAGTGGCATGAGGTACACCATAATAATTATGCATTTCCTAGCGCCACAGAGAGAAAGGCGCGAGAAGCACGTGAGAGAGAAGATGCGAAAACGTGAGCGAGCCAGACACCGGAGTGGGACTAGTGTGTGTGTTGGGGGGAGGGGGGATATTGGAATTAGACTGAGAAGATACAAAAAAAAAGTAAAGGGTGAGGTAAAGGGGTGAAAGATGAAACGGGGAGGTGACTACCAAACAAAGTATTCAAATAAGAAGGACTTGACAACCAACTCAAACAAGAAAAGCCAGCTTGTGAAAGAAGTGGCAGGAACGAGGATAACAAAGAGTTTTGTCATCTACTGGAAGTCCAGCCCTGAGTGATACCGTCACTAATGACTAAAATCATGTTTGGGCTGCAGGGTAATTCTGTTTACTGAGAGCCGCCGGCTTGAGTTGCATGTGCAACCTACACAATCCTTCCCTCTCGACGTGTTGGCGGGCGGGAGGGCATCTGCAGGCCCGAGTGGTATCGATGTGTCTACTTAAAACTTGTTGATTCATAGATGACATACACTATATTAATGCTGGATTTTTCTCGCCAAGAAGATTTAACTCACCGCCACACCAAAATTTAGTTGAACACCGTATTGTCTGGACAGAAAGTACACGGAATTGCAAATGAAAAACAACGTAACTGCCAGCGTGGCATTTTTCTATTTTACTGTCTCCATGAACTTGCCCCACGCATAGTTCTTTTTTGTCAAAGACAGAATAGACGCATGCACTACCGAAATGGCCGTTTCTCGTGTGGCAGACCAACGCCAAGTGATTGTTCGTAACCAGAGACAATAAAGTAGAAAAAGGCCATGATGTCAGTTACGTCATTTTTACTCTGGGCGGCAGAAATCTTCAGACATCAATATGGAACCCCGACAATCACCTTAGAATTAGGACGCGCCACTGAGACAATCGTGGCCTGTCAGTCTATTGGTCTGAGTTAGAAATATAATTGCAATTAAAATAGTTTTATCGTGCAAGCCATGCCTTAATGGACATAGGTGGCTGGTACACTAACAGATGTCAGTGGCGTGTTGACTACTTCACATACATGGAGGTACCTAACACACTGACAGAAGTTACCGGAGTACATACAGAGGATACAGAAGACGAAATCGGACCACAAAATTGTTCCTGGTGAAATGATAGACCGTTAAGAAAACTGCGGCCAACCTTCAATGATTTCAGTCCGTTTTCATAACTGTTTGATTTTCTAAAATCTCCCGGTCTCTCCCTAAACTTTCAAATTTCAGATTGTATCATTTCAAAACTGTTTGTGAAAATAAAAGTTCTTTCGAAAATTATACGGAGTTATTAATTGTTCACGCCTTAACAATGATGTGCATGGTAGATCATCATTTAACTTGGGTATCGATACCATTAGCATGGGCCAACGACTCTGCCACATCTCCACTCATGCCTCCCGATGAAAAGATGTTCCTATCTTCTACAATCGCAGTGTTCCCCTCCGGTATCGTCAAATCAAAAGTAAATAAACGGATGCAATAAACAGCAGGAAAGCTGCCTTCGTTTCGAGTGGTGGTCTCTCACCTCTGAGTGAAAGCCGAGAAGCACTCGCACACAAAAAGAAAATGACAAATGCCAGTCTGGGTGGGGAAGGGGAGGGGAGAAGGAGGATGAAATGTGGGCTGGAATGAACACTTGAAAAGTCAACCAACGCCTGAGACTCAACTAACATCATTCGCGTGCAGATAGGAACTTCCTGATCCCACACTCCACACGGGCAGGATTGTGTCTGAGACAGAAAGCTGGGACATTGGAAAGTTGAACATGTACACTGGACAACAAGAATTGCACGGAATGTTCTTTCGGCTGGCATAAAGGCAAAAAACCTTATGCGTCCTGATTCTTTCTTCTTCATTCCGGTACAAGCTATATGGATCCAAACAATTGTAATGGCAAATTATGCAGAAAACATGAAACTAAGTAACTGATCAAATCAACCAACTCACTAACCAGACGGCCAGTCTGCCACTCATCTACCCAAGCAACCAATCAACCAACAGAAAATCCAATAAAAAGGCTAGTTAGTATGGCAAGCAGGCAAGTTAAGCCAACAGGGAAAGTAAAAAGAATGCAGACAGAGTTATCCTCAGCCCATAAACAATGAACTGAATCATGACCATTGAACCTTCTGAATACGCCAAAGAATATTAACGTCCAAATCTAGCGATACGACAAAACTGACTGTTCATGCACCTTTAACCTCGAGTCCATGATTTGAAAACAGTTAAATACAGGGAAGACATAAGCCCTTTAATTCCAGATTATTTACAACAAAAGCCACAAAAAGAAGTCTATCATGCCACCTTTCTCATCTTCAGCTCTTAATGCTCACTGTCTCGCCATTCCTGTCTGTCATTCTGCTCTTTGCATGTTTGTGTCCACGAACGAAATATCATGCGTGAACAGCGCTTGCACATGTGCGTGAGACTCGCCCACCCCCAAGCCCCCCCCCCCCCGCCGTTCTACGCCCTCTCCCTCCTCCCACCCCCTCCTTGTCTCAATGCAATCAAAACCCTTGCAAGCTGCTCCCTGAAGCCATCAATGCACACAACCAATTTCCAACTCCGATGTTAATGAATGGGAACAAGAGACTTCTCCCTATACTTCTAGTGCTTGCCGCTTCTCATCTTCATCCTCCCCCACTATTTTCACCCGCGCCCGGTCCAGCCTCTCACACAGTGGTCTTCAGCTCTTCACCACAATAAGCATCACGTAAATAAAATTATTTTGCCTTCTATGCCATTCTGGAGCAAAACAATCTAGTACTACATTCTTAACACCTTTAAGGGTCCCTGGGCAAAGCTATAGGTTTTCTTCCCTGTTCCAAAAAACCAATGTAAAGTTGCATGCGTGGGGCCCCTAAACACTTGGAGCCCCTGGGCAACTGCTCGGTATGCCCATGCGTTAAGTCGACTCCGACTGCATTCCGCATCACTGAAAATCTACACGAAAAAGAATTCACAAACAAGTAGCGCTCTTTCTTATTTTAAAATGGGCAGCAATGAAGGGGTAGAATGATCCCCCTCCCTTTAAAGAAAAGGGGTAGGAGGGAGTAAGATATGGCGAAGGAGAAACAGGGGAGACACCAAATATACGCGGAAAGGAGAATGAAAGGATGGACAAAAGTGAGAAAGGAAACACCGATTCCAACACAGCTCTGCCAAAAGTTTGCCTGCATCAATCTGAACCATGTGCTGTTCCTATTATGATTTTGATTTAGGTACGTATATCACAGACTACTAGACAGCATCGTAAAGAGTCCTTCGCGAGTCCTTAACCCTAGTTTACATTCGGTTGGGGGATGTTATGATGAAGACCCTATTGTTCGGGGGGCGTGGTATTTTACATTACAAGCTATTGCTGAACAGTGAACATAACCCAATATTTTCTCTACTCGGCTTTGTAAGTAGAGTACGGGTCCCTCGCAACAAGTAAAAGAGTGAATGTCTGGGTTCTGTCACACCCACGGCTATATAGGCCCATTGCGTATATCGGCCATCTTTGATGTAAGGACCGAGGCATCACCATGGCGATTGTAGCACTGATTTTGATTCGTTAACTGATTTGCACTGCGAGCACTTGAGGCGTCGCGAACCAACCGGCGGCGATCTAAAAGTAGTTCACTACAGTAAACCATGACACGTGTGTACATGCACATGGGAGACGTTCGGTCAATTCTTTCACTTCCTTTCCCTTGTTTACACGGATGATAGGGAATCTGACCAGCTTGGACCTACACTTTCCACCCCTGTCATAACAGTCAACTGCAATGAAACCAGCAGGCATTTTAACCGCTTAGATGATATCTCGAACTCATACTCATCAGCTGATCCACCGGTCATCTTGGGTGTCGGAAGAACAAAACAAAAACACTCTGTGACGTCATTCGCAATAGGCCTATAAATTAGGGTTAATCTCTCCCGGCATGACAACCACTGCTCTCCCACGCACAACAACCAAGATCTCCACCCCACCCCCTAGGAGTAGTTCACTCACTTGCAACAGAGGGATCGTAATCAGTGATCTGTCAGCACCTTACCACCCCCAACTCCTCCATCCTCCACCCCCGTCTATACGATGACACTGCGGGGCTGGAAAGCAGGGGGTTTCCTATTCCATTTATCGTCCCAAATCGCTGCCAGCCCCCAGCCCCCCTCCCCAATTCTGTATTCCCAGCCATCACACTTCTGAACTGCTAACCATTTTCGTGTCACAACGTATTTACGAAGTTGTATCACATGAAATATTTTTTTTTTTGCCTCTGACGAACTGAAATGATGTTTGTGTATGGAAGGGGGCGGGGGGAGTAGGAGTGTGTCACAGTGTGTGTGTGGGGAGGGGGAGAGAGAGAGAGAGAGAGAGAGAGAGAGAGAGAGAGAGAGAGAGAGAGAGAGAGAGAGAGAGGGAGAGAGAGAGAGAGAGAGAGAGAGAGAGAGAGGACCATATCAAGATAATCACCACGAATTCCCCACGACTTTGCTGTATTAGCATGTCACATTCAGGACCAACATGGTCGAAAACCCCGTGATATCCCCTTGCTCTAGTCTCTCTCACTTTCTTCCTTTCTTTCTCCCCGCACTACCCGTCTTTCCAATTTCCGCTCACCGAGTCCGCGATTCCACAGATCTTGTCCTTAACTGTACGACTTAACATTAATAGGGTTTCAGTGAACAAACGAATATATAAGCTTGATGTTTAGAAGCTTTGGAGACAGTGAGACAAAGTAAATTTTACGTGACATCCATTGTTTTACGTCCTTATACACATGATCTGTCATTGCAACCATAAGTACAAGGCGAACCCCATTTCAACTCATTTTTTTTCCATTTTTTCAGTGGCACAATTCCGAGAAAGAAAGAGTGAGAAAGCGAGAAAAGAAAGAAAAGAGACTACGAGAGAGACACACACAGAGAGAGAGAGAGAGAGAGAGAGAGAGAGAGAGAGAGAGAGAGAGAGAGAGAGAGAGAGAGAGAGAGAGAGAGAGAGAGAGAGAAGAGACGGAGAGAAAAAAAAGTGTGACACACAGAAAGGGGGGGGGGGGCGAGAGAAAGAATGTCTAAGAGAGAAAGAGAGAGAGAGAGAAAAAGCAGAAAGGATTACAAACCTCCCATTAAATACTGAATAAACTGCTCACTAAGTGAACTACCACTCAAGACTTGTAAAGCGCACACTGAGTTCTTGCTTCTTCCTGTTTCAAATGTCTTTCAACCAGCAACACCACAACGTCTTCACTTACCCCTGGATCTGATGGCTAAATTAACAACCACATTATTGATTCAATGTTTTAAGTGCTGCTGGAATAATGTGTTTAATGTGTAAATAATTGATACATCTGTCTTCAATTGCGCCAGGCTTTTTTTTTTTCTCTCTGTAGATCTGCGGTCTGTCATTACGACAAAGCGCGTAAACAGTTGTTTGGGAAAATGATTTTACACAATTAGATTGCTGTCGTGACCGCAAAGAATGAGGTGCTTTCTTCTTCTTCTTCTACTTGTTTTTCTTGGGAGGGGAGAAGAGATTGATTGCTTCGTATTATTTAAGATTGGGGGTGGGGGGGGGGGAAGAAAGAGAGAGAAAGAGTGTCGACACACTGATATTGATAGTCACCCACGAGTTCCAACTAAACGACCCTGATCTTAGCGCATCCTCGTTTCTCTTCTTCTCCCTCTTCCCCTCCCCCACCCCGGTCCCTGTCGTTCTGAATTCAAGGAACAGCAGTTTGATTTTCCAATACCACCGAAACACTTTCAAACTGACACTTAATATATCGATCAACTCTCACTCACTTTATACAATTTTAGACCGAGCACCACAAGAGTGGCAAACCGCGACTTGGGTCCGCCAGGAACCGTTCTCTCTCCCGTGGCCTATCATTCCTTCAAGCCTCCCACCTTATCTGTTCTATCGCTAACTATCCCTCATTTCGTTTCAACACCTTCAATTTACACCTGTCCTCAAGCTAGCAATTTCCTTACTTTCATCTGTGCTGTGTAACTAATCCCTTCTTCGATTTTGACAAGAATGGGCGTAAATGATATTCTTTAGAGCCAACCGATATTGGTACTTTTCTGTACTTTTGAGGTCCTAGTACCCGGGAGAGTTAACTGTAAGCTGAGGCACAATGGTCGCTTAAACACTCTAGATGCTGACGCGCGTATGGTCTGGACCACTGAATCCACTGAAGAGGGTCACACTTGCTCGCGCAGTTTCAGGGATCAATAATTTCATTGACGCGTCATCAACTCGTGCGTTTATACGACCAGTGTACAGCACTTCTGAGAGCGATCACTAGCAGGGGAAAAGGGGTGGGGAGGAGGAGAGAGAAGAGGAAGGGGGTGTAAGCTCATTAATTACCGATCAAACAGTAAGGTTTCCAAAGTCCCGCGTGCGCCGCACGTGTTTCCTTAGACTACGAGCAGAACCACAAGGCGAAAAAAGAGGGCCTAATTTTTCCCAAGCAGGGATCAGTCGACAGAAGCCTCATTTAAAGATTGCACGGGCTCACCCCCTCCCTCAGCCCCCAGTCACCCACAGCTGGGCCCGATTTGCTCACACTCAAGAGGCTGTGGCCATTGGTATAAACCCTAGTTACATAAATGAGTCGACTAATGGGATTAGCCTGCACCGGCTTCCTTTATCTTTCCTCGTCTTCGGGGTGCAGTTTTCCGGTTACTGTCTCATCTCTCTATCTCATACCCGCGGGCGTTTTGCACAAGTCTAGGTCTAGCTGAGTGAGCTTAATGAGTGAGCTGTGCGCATCTTTAATGCCGGCATAAATTTGAAGCAATTTAATTACATCACAGGCGTTTCCCCTGTCCAATTTGTGGTTCAAATTGAATACTTGACAAACTTTCATCTCTGAAAAGGCTTGGGAAGGCTGGGGCACGGAAGTGCGAGGAGGAAGGAAGACTGGATGAATTAATTCAGTTTTTACGCAAATTATTTGGTAACGATAAGCTTGACATCCCCCCCCCCACCCCCTTCCATATCCCACTACTGTTGAAAGAACATGTCAGTGCCATTACTGAGTCGTTTTACTCAAACGTTATTGGGGATGCACACATTGCCAGTGAACCGTTGAGTGCTCAAGTTACAGTAAAGTGCAAACATCAATGTCCATACAAAGAAAAACTGCTTCGCACAAGTCTTTTCTTTTTCTTTTAATTAAAACAACGAGCAAAACAAAAGACCTTTTTACGTACATGTGCTTATAATTAACCATAAAAGCGCCATCTGACATGTTATCATGGAACAAATATTACTGAACAATTTAATAATGTTGCCACGACTATGCTAATTTCTAAACCATCTAAATCTCAAGACAGATCTAAATGGCTGCCACGACAACTTATTTGATTAAATATCCTTCTCACTGAACTTGGCAAATCCTTTGAATCTGGAAGAAGCGCTGATACAAGCATGTTCACAGATACCCACTCGGCATAAACGACAACAAGCAGTTATGATTAGAACGGATGTGGAAAGACACCCCCACCCCCTCCTCCTACCAACCACCATTCTCCATAGCAAAATGTGCTCGGCCACCACGAGTTAATAAATCAACGCCCCTGTCGGATTTACGCTAACATTAATCAAGGGGGAGATAATTATTCATTAGACTAGCTCAGCTCCGCCGGAAACGAACGAGAGCGGGAGAAAAAAAAAGGTGGCGATGCTAACTTTTTCTTCCACATACCTCTCCCCTTTCTTGCCCTCCCCAAACATGCAGAAAGAATCACAGCGCGTTGCAAATGTAAATATTTACACGGGCGTGCTTACTGATTACATAGACGGAGTAGTGGCCCACCGTGCCAGACTGGGCGTAGTGGAATATCGGATTATCGATACGCATTTATCGAGGATTTCTGTACAGACCATCTCAACATGCCTTTATAGTATTGTTCTGATACGCATTCAATGAGAATATGACTAGGACTGCATGATCCAACTTCCACACAATTAAAAGAAAATTGCTAGTATGTGACCCTGCCTCATTTAGTTGTCATTATGGGATATTCGAAGCAAATCCCCGCACAGGAAACTTGGATCCATTCATAAAAATTACACACTGCCACCAGAACATATACACACACACACATAATATAACAACAACAACAACAACAAAACAACTACTACTATTACCACAACAATTACTACAGCCACTACAAAAAAAAACAAAAAAAAAGAACAACGACAACAACCACTACTACCACAGCTACTATGGCGACGAAGACGATGCAAACGATGGTGGCTTTAACACATATCATAATCATCATGGTCTCTTACCACAAAGATCAAAACAATTCCTTCGCTACCTGACAAACAAACAATGAGTCTGAGTTTGGACAAAGCGCGTCAACATGGCAACAGCCAGATTGTGCTAGGAAGAGGCAAGAGACGATAGACAGAACATGGGAGAATGACAGGACAAAAGGAGATCCTACCACCTATCAATGCAATAAACAAAGAAACAAACAATATAATACTTGAAGACAGAACATGGGAGAATGACAGGACAAAAGGAGATCCTACCACCAACCTCCGCAACAAACAAATTAAGACAGAAACAAACAAACAATATGGGAGAATGACAGAAGACCCTGCCACCAATCTCCGCAAATAAACAAAATAAGACATAATAAACAAAAAGACAGAATGTGGGAGAATGACAGGACAGGAGACCCTACCACCCACCAGTGCTAGAAACAAACAAACAAACAAACAAACAAACAAACAAAACAACCTATAAACAAAGAAGACGAAACAGAAAGAGATCTGCCCTGGCCAACCACAGAATGGATGACGATGATTTTTACAATGAGAATGATTAAGCTGACAACAGCAACAGCAACCACGGCGGTGCTGACCCCAACAGCGTAGAACTGGGAAGCAATCTCGGATCTCAACACAGCGGGTATTTCACGATAGATAGAAAGTAAGAGGATGAACAAATAAACTGAAATACGAGACAGAGCTGAGAGATGGACACCGGAGATACACTCAGTATAATACAGTTACAGGACCTGCAAACATCATCCTCATCAATATTTCACCTGTTTGAGCCGGAGCCGTAAACAACCTCCGATAGACTCGATACTGAATCAGTGAATGAAAGGAAATTTCCTGACCCGGAAAAGTTCCAATATTTTCCATGTTTGAATACCCCCCCCCCCCCCGCCTTCCTTTTTCCACAGCGTGCCGAAGTCAAACTGCGACATGCACATGGCGTGCTTCCTCAGATTTTGTTTCTCTCTTTAATTTGTCTGGAGATTTACAAGTTGGTGACAGTGTTTGTGGCCATCGTTAGCGTAAATATTCTCTAGAGGTGTTATGAATATTTATACATGTGGAAATTATTATTTTATTATTTTTTTTAAAGGACGGGCCGTGCTCCTGTACGCCGCACCGTGACAAGGATAAATATGAGACTAAAAAATTAAATTTATTATCCGTTTCGGAGATGGAACTAAATTAATTTTTCTCTCTCCTGTCGCCTTTTCTGTTAACAACTGGATTGTACCTAGACCTATCATTTACACCTACTCTACATTGCGTCGCTTTGCTGCAAGATTCCTGTAACTGACATTTCGAACATTTTACAGAAGCGAGCAAAAGAACTGATTTTCTTCGGCTTATGTAGTATTGTAAAGACAATGAACTTGATATTGCAATATCGTTACTTATAAGAATTGAGCTACGAGCTTTTGACACAAGGTGCGCTATTGATTTTCAGACCCAAAGAATGAAAAAAGTGATTTTGGCCAAAAATGTTAGTTACAGGAGTCTTGCACCAAAGCGACGATTGCGTTTTCCCACATCGTGAATTTATGTTTCAAGTGCAATCGCGTGCGGCCTTTGCTCTCTGTTTGTTGTGATAATTGAATGCTACATAAATAACATTCTGTTAACTAACCCACCGCCACATGAACTGGGCACACCATCGAAAGCACAGTCTCGAGTGAGGCTCTTTTTTCAGTTCCTCCATAGCGAAAAGAACTACATTTTGATTCGTTCCCAATGTTTTCATTCCTAAATAAAATGTTGCAAAAAACGAGAAAACCCCCAAAACGCCCCATCGGACCCCAAATCTTCGCCCACTTTCCTCTAACTGGAGCTATATCACAGAACACAAGAGTGAGCTGAAAACACATGCAGTATTGACAAAGGCCTTTACTCGCTCACGCCCTACTAATGTTCCAATCAAATCAAACCCGAACTTCCTGTTTTTGTTTTCTCGGGGACACGCGTGAAAGAAAAATGCAAGTCTGGTCATGTTGCGAGGTGGAACGCAGGCCAGGCTGCATGGTGCCGGGCTCCCTTTAGAAATGTATTCACCACAGTTGACTGTACTAAAAAGTTTACGATTCACAGGAGCTGTCCCACTTCAAAAGCCAGCAGTTTTCTTTCAACTGTTGTAGCAAAGTGCCGAGGTAAATGCTTAGTATGTTGAGTGTGGAAGTCCAGGCATTTTTGTCCGGCTCCGTTCACAATCCCTCGACACGCTAATCTATCCCCGGCTCTCACCTTTTAACTCAGCAATAGTAAATCA